>MU617053.1:0-25265 GCA_025201705.1 Dissophora ornata
TTTTCAATGAAAAAAAAAAACTGAATCCGAATGTTTATTGACAGAAAGATATCATCACGTTCGTGCACGCAAAGACAAGGAGGGTACAGATAAAAGGCTGGAGAGTAGGGGAGGGTGGAGGGTCGACGGTACTTCTCATCAAGGGGAGGGAGGGGAGGAGGAGAAAAAGATTTCGTAAAAAAAAAAAGGGGGGCTACAAGAGCTAAGCAGCAGTGGAAGATCCGAACAACCTCGAGTGCTTGTGAACAGCCTCAATGCTATCCAAGAACCCATGGATGTTGTCAAAGTACTCTTCATTGACAACTTCAGAGCTCAAGATCCGGCTCGACATCCTGTCCAAGCTCTCGCTCGATTCCTGGAGCACGGATGCTGCGTCATTCCAGGGGCTCATGGCTTCCTCGTCCTGATCCTGAGGAGCCACTTGATCAGCGTCGTCAAAGTCGTCCTCATCCTCAGTTTCGGCTTCCTCGTTCAATGTAGCAGTGGCAACATCTTCCCATGGACTCTGCTGAACTGGCAAAGATTCCAAGGTCGCAAAGCTTGCCACGCTCGAGCATAACTCCGAATCGGTATACATCATCATCGAGCTGTGCAAACTACTGCAGTGATCCCACGTCTCATTATCCGACAAGGACGGTGCATAGTAGTCATTCACAGAAGCCTGTGGAAAGTACTGCTCTTTCGCCATCATGGCATCCATGTAAACCTCTTCCAGATCGAAATGAGGACTCTTGGGATCAATAGACAGACGCTGCAAGAACTGGGCCATATCAAAGAGGGAGGTTCCGTCAAAATGAACTCGGAGCTCGTAACCTTCCAGCGTGATCTCGCGTGCTTCAGGGCATTGAACAAGCTTCTGCAGGATCGCAGAGACTTCCAAAAAGTGCTGGTACTGTGCGTTGGTGATCCCGAGAAGGTCCTCTATGAACCCCATGTTCAGTTCCTTGGGCGCTCTCAACGAATCCGTGTGCAAGGCAGAAACCATAGTGTCCAGGTGCCACAGTGGGGAGGCATCAAGCAAGAAGCACATGTCGACATTGGTGAGGCAAGACTCGTCCGAGTTCAGCTTGGGCAGGTCCTCCAGGTCCTTGACAGTCTTTCCAGCGACCTTGGCGAGCGAGATGGCGGTCGCGTTGGTGATGGGGGCGTTGGCACGGCAGACGCTCATGATCTGGTGCTGCTGCTCCACAGTGGCGGCACGGCTCAAGAAGGCGCGGACAACGGAGGTGGAGAGACGGGTCGAGACAGCAGAGCGCTTCTTGACCTCACCGCTGCGGTGAGCCTTGTTGGCGCGGTTCAGAGATCTCCTCTTTGCACAGAGCTGATGGTGCTGGCTATCATTCTCTGACAATTTCTGGGCATTCGCGGGCAACGAGCCGAGGGGTTTGGCGTACATCTGAGCCATCATCTTGACAGGGCCGTTGAGGGCGGGCTGGAAGGCGGTGACACCAGAACTAAATCCACGGGTGGAGAAGAAGCCCACGTTCTTGGCGAAGCCATGGGGAACGGCGAACCTCAAGGGCTGGTGGTGCATCATTCTCTGGGAACCCTGCGAGAGGAGCGAAGCAATCTTGGGACCACCCGCCGATCGGCAGGCGTAATCGACAGCAGCGACGCGGGCAGGTTCGGGGACAAAGAAGTTGCGAGCAAACGAGTTGAACTGTCGGTTGAGGTGGGCCAGGAGAACGGGGCCATCTTGGTGGGAAGGGTAAGGGACCTTGACCTGGAACTGGCCAAAGATTGGCAGGGGCTTTGAGAATGGGACGGTGTGGGATGCGGCAGCTGTAGTGGGAGCTGGAGCATGGATGTGGGATGGGGCCGGTGGCGGTATGTTTGTAGTCGGAAGAACCCTGAGATGGGCAATTCGAGCATTAAACTGGACCACCAGCCGCCGAAGCGGATCTAGGGCCTTGCTCATGAGCAGTTGGATTGGGGATGGATGGATGCAGAGAAGAATGCAGCGCGGAGTGGAGAGAGGGGGGTGGAGAGGAGAGGAGAGGATTGATGGACAAGAGAGCGATGGACACGATGCGGTTTTGTGCTTGGCCTTGGGCTTGGTTTAGAGCGAGTGTGCGGTGGTTCTCGTGGTGCGACGGGACTGTCGTAAGCGACGAGTCATGTGGCACTGGTCCCTGCGCAGAACAGAACGACGGAACGAAGCCTGTTCTCGAAAAGGGAATTTTTAGAGCGCTGTGCTCTCTTGGCCTTCTCTTGCTTACAGCTTCTCTCTCCCCTCTCTCGCTTCTCTCTTCGCCCCCTTCCCTCTCCCCTCCCTCCCTCTCTTTCCGGGCGCAGCACCGCCGCTCCGCTTTCTACACACAACCTACCTACTCGCTTTTCCTTTTTTGGGGGACCCGCCATAAGCCTTGGATTGCATTGTGCTTTCTTTCCATCCGACTCCCCGAAGGACATCCCTCCTCTTCCACCTCGAGGACACCAATTGAAATTCCTATTTATTCCTATTTGGACACACATGACACCTGCAAGTCTGCCGACCCAACAATGCTTGCTGTAATAAATCAGAGACACCCCTCCCTCCCTGTCCATGCGACTAGTCGACCGTGTTGTGTTGCCCTGACCATCATCCAACACGTCTGTGCCAGTAATCAAGCTTGGATAGCAACTTTTTCCTCCATGCAAGATGGGCCGAAGAGAAAATGAAGTGTTGAGTGTTGTGTTGTGTTTCGGGAAGCCTTCTTTGTTTTTTTGCTTTTTTTGGCGAGATCAACGAAAGGCGAAGGGGGCAACGACCCGTATCAGATACACCCATCCCATCCCACCAGTCCATCCACTGCACCATCATTACAAAGTACTTTTTTTTCTCCTATTTAAATTTCGATCCACAAACGCAAAAGAGGACCCCCCAGTTCTCCATCCTGACCCAACAACGCCACTCATGGTTCATTGTATTACTACTTTTTTTTTTGTTTTCGTTCTGTGAAAACGTTGGATCTGCTTTATTGGTCTGCAAACAGATTCCTGAGAAGGGGCGAAGTACTTTGAGCCCCAGTCAAACAACAAAAAAAAAAAAATCAAAGTTCCTGCTTGCGCCACATTCCTGTCGACCAGTCCTGATTCCATGATTCACAAAACAAGAAGAAAGAAAAGATTGAAAGAACAAAGAAAAGAATAACAAATCCAATGATATCCAAAAAAAATTATATTAAGTACTTAAAAAAAATCCTGGCGTCCACGATCATGTTGTATCCAGGCAAGTCGTAAATCAGGGAGCATCGCGATGAAAAATAAAATAAAAAATATCGAGTTTCTGGGCAGTTTGGTAATAACAACAGTAAAATGAATAATTAAAAGGGATCGTTCTTGCATGTTCTTAACGAAATAGTGCACTGTGTTCCCATCGCAGGCATTATCCTGATCTGGTAATTAGGGTATGATCTCAGCTCCAGATGAAACTTTTCCGCCACAAGACGAAAAATTACACCCAGGCACCCCTTACACTATCCGCAAGTTCATCATGCAGTGAAACGGAACAGACACGAAAACGCGGCCTCAAGGATAAACAATTCGCAAAAAAAGAAACCAATGAAAAAGAGCAAAAAGAAAAAAAGAGAAAAAAAAATTGTCGCACTCGACTGAAGTTGATGATAACAAAGAAAAGGAAAAAAAAAAAAAGGTATCAAGTCGAGTTTACCTGACCAAAGGGTCCCGTAGTTGTTGTCACTGTGCTCCCGTACCAACAGCTCGGGCTGTCTAAATCCATATCCAGATTCGTGTCCAGACCTAACCTTCGTATTTCTTGTGCCGTCGCCAGTCGTCGTCGTCGTCCACCTTATTTGACCTCAGCAACCGAGCTCTCATGAAACACCTCCTGTTTGCCATCCACAGCCGCAGATTTCTCAACACCATACTCAACATCACCCAAAGAGTTGATGCTACCGTTCTTTGTGTGCTCCACACTGGCTTGAGGGAAATTCAACGGGACAGGGTAGGTCAAACCAAGGGACTTGCGAATAGCACCCTCGACAGCGGCAGCAAGCAAGACACCAATGAACGAGAAGACAATGGGAAGGACAAACGAAGGCCAGTCATACGCATCAATAAACGTGTACTGCATGCCATCCGCAAGATTACCCATCTTCAAGTAACCAAAGACCACGATTGAAAAGAATCCAGTGATCATTCCAAAGACCATAGACCAGCCTGTGACATAACCCTCCAAGCGTTCAACCAATCCCAACAACAATGGAACCGTGCAGACCGTACAGATCAAGTTGCCGATCAAGAACAGGACAATAATGTTGTATCCTTTCAACGATACAAAGACGATGGGGATGTTGATCAAAAAGACAAGGACTCGAGGGTACCAAACGCTCTTTCCACGAAAGAAACGAGAAGCCAGTGTGTCGACGATACCATTCTGGATTGAATCAACACATCCTTCGTTCATAGTGACAGTCGAGAGTGCAGCCAGGACCATGATCCATCCAGGGGCGCTGGCATTTCCAGCAGTAAGGAGATCAAAGAACGCAGTCGAACCGTCATCAGACGACATGGGGTATCCAGCCCAGATCGCAAGGAAGCCTCCGAATCCGTACAGGAAGCAGACAATAACCAAACCAATAGCACCCCAAAGGGAACCACGTTTCAGAGCTCTTTCATCAGCCGAGGCCCAGATACGCTGCCAGGGAGCCTCCGAGAAGAAGGTGGCGCAGGTCATTGAGATGGGCATGGCTGCGATGGAAGCCCAGCCCCAGTAGTTGGCTCCTAGTCCTTCGGGCAGGGGTGTAGGCAGGTCCACGGGGCGATAGGTGATAGCAACATAGATGGCCATGACGACTAAAAGGAAGATACCAAAGACACCCTGAGCAACATCCGTGAGGATACTGACGTAAAGACCACCAGCTGCGGTGTAGATCGAAGTAACAACGGCAACGCAGATGACGATTGGCAGACGAGAACCACCGAGGACGAGTTCCATCAGGTTTCCGATCGAGGTATACTCAGCACAGAGGGCAATAAACATGTTGAAGAGCATGACCACGGAGACGATGATGGTTGGGATGGTGCCAAAGCGCCACTGGACAAAATCACCAAGTGAGAGGACTCCGGGGTATTTACGGTGGAGAACAGCTCCGACACGGGCGACGATGAGAATGGGCAGACCACAAGAGATGGCATAGAAAACGAGGCCCACCATGCCGGCAGACACCACATAGGCAGGCATCGAGAAGACGACCCTGGGGGAATACGGCGATGTTAGTGTGTGGCTTTTGTTTTTTTTTGCGGCGAATCACGAAAAGAGCGAACAGCGAGTGAATTAGCGAATTAGAGGGAAGAAAAAGACTCACCAAGCACCGACGCCCTGGGCATAGAAGGACCAGGCGATGGTTCGCTCGGGCACGGAGTGGCGGGCAGTCAAGAAGAACTCGGTGTCGTCCTGCTTGAAGCGCATCTTGCGACGGGCGAGGAAGAGGGCACCGACACCAAAGACGACGATGGTGGTGATTGCCAGCCCGTAGGTGACAGAGAGGAGGGACATTGTGGAGGTGAGCGGGAGAGAGTAGAAGTATATGCGAGCAGGGGAAGAGGAGGAGGAGGAGGAGATGGAGAGGAGACGGAGAGGAGGGAGGGTGTGGGAAGAAGAAAGAGGCAGAAAAAAGAAAAAAAAGAAAGGAGGGAGACGACGCCCATTTTATTGTTTACCTCTTTTGTCTCTGCTCCTAGATGCGCCACGGCAGCCGCCAAGACGGTCTGTGTGTGAGTCAAAAAAATAAGCATCTCTCAACTAAAAGAAGCGGACCGTGAATTATTTTTTTTCTTTTGTCCCTCCGCCAGCTCCCTCCCGGCGGCTAGCGCCTCGCAGGGCCTGCCATGGGAGCAGAGGATAGGCCCCAGGAAGCGATTGCATTCAGAGTCCTGGAATGTCAATCTGCCCCCCAACGATACCACAGTATGACGTGCATGCACCGCGGCTGCTGACATATCTTGTTTATTGTTGTTGCTTGCATCACCTCCCCCCTTCCTTTCACAGGACAAACAAAAAAAAAAAAAAAACAAGATGAGATGGAGGTACAAGACCTAGAGAAATCTTTATCATTGACACCCTTGTGTTCGGCGGATAACCAAACCACAATCACGTCCTTTCTTATGTCTTCTGGAGGACAGAAAAGATATACATTCATGTATTTGAAAAGAGTACCCACCAAATTCGGGATCTGGGCACAATGAGACGCGACACAAACAAACATGAATATGGTTGTATTAACTCTCTACATTTTCTACTCCGATCTTGAGTTGGCGCTACAATAGCTCATTGGAAACGCTACACCGCAGGCAGTCGCATCATCATCAAGAGGCTCTTCAGTTCTTCATGCTGTCTTTGATGCTGTTCTTGCTGGGCAGCCAGTTGAGCCGCCAAATGTCCCTGCTGAGTTACAAATTGCTCCTTTTGAGACGACAATTGCTCCCCCAGATTCTTTTGAAGATCCGCTACCTGTGACTTGAGGTCGCCAACTTGAGAGCTCAGTTCACAGATAGTTGCTTGATCCTTGCTCGGTGATTGCTGCTGCAACGGGGAAGGGTCTTTCGGAACATCCCCCGCAGCGTCATCTTGCTCGACTGCTTTGCTCGAAGTCGCCGTTCCTTCGGGGTTTAGAGCATTGCTATCACTGACACCATCACTACTCTCTACCTGGTCCGCTGCCCTATCCGTGGTCTTGGCCGCGGACTCAGGGTCGGTAATTTCGAGACCCTCCACTTCCTCATCTCTACGAATTGCCTCATCGTCCGTCTTGCCACTGTTTTCCTTCGGTTCCTCCTCCTCTGCGTCCTTAACCATACCCTCTCCTGCCACAGCTTCATCCACCTCCTCACCTTCAAACAAATAATCTTCATCTACTTGATCATCGCGCTCCACCGATGGCCTTGCCAGCCGTTCCATCAACCTCACGGCACGCTCCTTTAGGCCATCCTGCCAAGCTCCCAAGCTCGAAGTCGCCGTTCCCTCGGAGTTTAGAACCTCTCCTGCCACACCATCCACCTCCTCACCTTCCAACAAATAATCGTCGTCTGCCTGATCATCGTCTGCCGCCGATGGCTTTGCCAGCAACTCCTCCATCGCATCCAAAGCCTTCGTGGCACTGTCTTTGACGTCATATTTATTACGATGCTCATGGACCTGCTGCGGTGTGGCCGAGAAGTAGATCTCCCTAGGGAAGTAGTTGTAGGTTTGACGGAATCCTGGGATGTGGTACGACATGTTCTCAGCCGATTCAATGTACCGTAGTCGAGACTCGGTCCTGAGACGCCAACCATCATCACCGTTGGCAAAGGCAACGTTGATCAAGGCTAGTAAATGTGGCGCATGCGACAGGGAGAATGAACGGAGTAAATAAAATTCACGACATTAGATGACGATCATTAACAACGGCAGTGATTTACTCGCGATCTTACCGATAAGCACATTGAGCATCAGGATGACGGTAAAGAAGAAGAAAAGCGCCATCATCAGCTGAAATCCGAACTGCTTCTCCGCGAAATCATCACTAACTGGATCCCATATTCCACCCTATATTATGCGGTGACCGGTATAGAGTAAGGCGATGAAACGTATGTAACTATTCACAAGTACAAAACTTTTGTAACCGTATCTGACAAAGTTAATCAACGCGTCAAATCAACATGACGGGTACAACCTGATATTCCTTACCATGAAAAAATATGTATCGAATAGGGCTCCAATAAAGTTGCCTGAAAAAGCTGATGTCGGAGGATAACATCCTTCATATGGACAGGATCTGAGTAGGTGAAGAGTAGCAATGGCGAAGGCGAGAATACCTCCCGCTAAAATGAAGAAGAATACGCGTATCTCATACACGGCTTCTTGAACGATTGTCACATATTTGCCAACGCTCCTACTGACCCTAAGTTCGAACAACTGTTGTAAATGTAAACAAGGCGAGTGTGATAAATACTCCAGTTCACAAATCTCAGATAGCAACAGCCGAGTCAATTCTCTCTCTCATTGTCACTCCCCCAGAGTTTGCGCATACCATATGTAGAAAGACAGCAAGGACTGAGAAACTCAAGAGGCGAGTGCTCCCATGCGTGTCTCCTTGGTTAATAACAACAATCTGGTCGATGCTCGCTGCCATCGGCAGAGAGAACACAGGTATGTTGAGAAAGTTGTATCCAGATCTAACATAGAAACATAAGATGGGTCATTCACTGTCAGATTACCAAAAGAAATGCTTTCTTTGCACTCTGCAATATATGCTCAGTTTCCTTACTTTGTGTAGCGGCCAAAACTGCGGATAGCCTGCAGCAACTCCAGCCAGATAAAGATCGCTGCCGTGATGATGATTACAACAAAGAGGCCGAAGAGTTGGCTGGGCTGCGGATAGTACACCTGCATGATCGAGGCAATGATCACCAAGGTATAGAAGCAGAACTGGGAGAAGAAGCGCACAGACCAGTACCAGAACCCAATCGTGTTCCTATGGTAGCAGCGAACAGAGTACAGGATGAATATGACTGCACGTGAGGGAGCGAAATCCTATTTACGTCGCGTCATACAACAATGCCGCGCGCAAACTTACCATTTGTATGCGACCAAGGCTGCAATCGCTGGGTTGTCATAGAACTCGATAGGGAAGTCATACGTCTCCACATAGTTGTGGATCCGAAGCCGACACTTTAACCGAATCATATGGTAAATCGTCTTCCACCATGTGGTTGTATGAACCGTTGCTTCCTCTACCAACGAATCTGAGTCGGGTGCCTTCAACATCTCGTTGTCCTTATAGTACCATAGGGCATCAAACGACGCAACAAAAATCGGCTTCGTGAACTTGTAGTTGTCTGGATCGGAGCCCTGCACTGTTCCATGCAGCTGAAGGATTGGATTACTCATCTTGTAAAGCGGTTCTTCGGTAGATTTCCAGAACTGGAGACGGAACTGCGGCGGTCGTGCAATGGTGCTGTGGCTCAGAATATAGGGTCCATGCATCACAGGAACATATGCGATCCGACCGAGCCGCTCAAATACTTCAGCCGAAAAGATCTCCATGCGTTCGTGAAGAGCTCCAAAGAATGGGGAGAGAAAGGCGAAGTTGCGGGAGCGGTTCGCATGGGTGAAGCAACAGTCCATGATGATCCTCGCGACTCTGAGAGCTGAGGTGTCGGTTTGTGCAGCTTTGTGGATGAAGTATAGAGGGTTGAATTTTTTGTTGGCATAAATATCAGGAACTCAGGTAATACGATCAGCGGGTAGGAGTTGTGAAATGAGGGATTCAATAAATGGTCCGCGATCCTGGGTCCACGCTTCGCAGATACTGTGGAGAGGTGAGACAGAACTTCTTTCGCGGCTTTGGCGGATACGGGCTTTCAGGTACCTGACGATAGCTTGCTTGCATCTTTCATTTCCTTTGGCGTAGATATCAATCAGTTCGACAAAGCCCTGATTCAGACGGTACTCTTCTTTGTTGGGGTGCGTATCCTTAGGAGAGATAGAGAGCATATCTCCAGGGGAGATGGGAACCGTAAGAGTGTCGTCTCCCCCTTTCTCTAGTGACAACACGATCTTGAGATTCTTGCCGTGTCGACAGGACTCTACTGAAATTACTTTGCGAGCTTCCTGGAACTTCCAGATGGAAGTTAGACGGCAGAATGGGACTCCAGGTTTTGCAGAGAGCGTCCACAGTGACAGTGAACCTTTCCTAGTCACACCTAGTTGAGATGTCTCCGGTATGAAATAAGTATAATAAGAATCAGACGTTGGACCGATGGGAACATCAAATCTTCTGAGATCTGTCTCAGAGTCATCGTCCATTTGATTAACCATGGAGACACGCAGGACAAGAGTGTGTTCACTTAGAATGAACTCAGTATAGGCTTTGAGAAAGAACTTAGACCCGGCAGCGCTGGTGAGTTTGTCTTCAAAATCGGCCCATAGCATACTTCGTTCGACGGTTATCTTTTCGCAAATGTCAAATCCAGTACATGCATCCTTTGTATTCACATGATCCAAGATGGGACCAGGCTTGAGAATGTTGAGGATTGGACCCTTTAGTTGATTATAGAGCACAGTAATGGAATGTCATCAGAAATGCACAAAAGGTTTGTCCTTTAACAAGAACTGACTTGACGGGATTGAAACTTACGTGACGGTAACCGAATGTGGGAGCATGACTTGATTGTGGATACTCTAAGTCATAGTCCTCATGCATATAGAACGTCTTCACAATTGCCATGTCGCGCACTCGGACGACACTCCGTATATTGTGTCGCATCGGCTTCGACACTGTCGCCGCCTCCACGTTGTAGATCAAGAAATAATCCTTGCCGAATAAAACTTCAAAATAGTCCTCATCGCCGAGTCCCTTCTTCCGTACGTTGAGTCCCTTCTTTAGTACGCCGAGCTTGATCCCGGTCATCGTGTCACGGATCTCAATCTTCTTGCCAACTGTAAGCGCGATCTTGGAACCATCTAAGGACAGGGAGGGGTGGGCAACACCTTCGTCATCCCCGGTGTAGTGATGAGAGACCAAATTTCCTGTCTCAAAGTCCCAGATTGATATCGCCCCTCTAGACCCAGTCCAGGCGAAATACCGTCCGTGAATACTGCGATCAATTGTTTGTATTGTACGGTCATCAATTGTGTTCTGCATATTGAGCGCGTAAAGCAAATCCCATGTTCCCTTTGTACTATAGACAGAGAAAGTCAATCCGTCTGTTCCCCAGAACCGCTCCCCGTCCTCGTTATCGTTGTTGGGATTTGGTCGATGGAAAGACGCTGTTCTGAATTTTTTACCATCACAAATCGTCATGGTTTGTTCGAGTTTCCAAGGCTGTGAGAGATCCCCGTCGGCTGGAGCTGCGAGTGGGACCTTACAAACACTAAATGGATGACCGTCATTTCCGTCGTCGTCAAGAGTGATCGACATGGCGACTTGTGATCCAGAACTGGATATGTTGATCCAGGTTGAAAAACGCCTTACAGCACCTTGTTTCGTGAACTTTTTTGAAACTTTGATCTTTGCACTCGCGAATGGCTTATTGATGATCTGGGGTGCTTTGGTTGCTTGTTGCTGTTCATGAAGAACGTCGTCATTATTTTTGGGCGATCGAATATCCCACAGATCGACATGCACAAAACCCTCGGCGACGTAAAGAGTAGCGGCGTAGTCCCCTTGGTCTGAGGTGTCGTAGGCGTGAATTGCAACAGGGCATTTCGAAATGAAATCTGACCCGACACTGACTATTTGATCAGGCCGGCCCTCTCCGTAGATGGTGAAGGCTGCGTAAATTTAATAGGCAGATCAGATCGTCTTTGAAGCGCATAGAGACTCTTTCACCAAATAATCGATTGACACGACACTTACCATCGCTCCCTGCCGTTTTTCCTAACTGGTAATGCTGTAATTCAATATAGTGGATCTCGAATGAAGTGCCAGGGCAGTCATCCTCATAAGTGAATTCAATCCTCAGGTTTGAATCCCATCTCCCCATGGTGCACTTGACGAAGCGATGGAGCCTCAAGAGTGCGAAATCCCCCTGGGCTAGAAAGCGTGAGACAGGGTCGCGTAAGTCGCACGGACAACAATGTGATCAGGAACCCATAGAAGTGGTTCCTTTCATGTGTGCGGTTTGTGTGTACTTTCACTTCCCGTAGAACTTACGAAAGCCGAAAAGGTCTTGCTTCTTAACAACTGTTTTGAGTGACTCGAACTGAGAGAGCATATCAAACATTCATAATATCGAGTACAGGTGTCATGATAAGTCTTACGGAAGAAGTCCTTTATGGCGCATTGGTTAAGAAGTATATCAGCGTTCATCAACGACTTACTCCATATTTCAAGTCAAATTCGATCTCTTTCACGTTGCGGATGTTTGTTGATTTAAAAAGAGACACACATTACAACCTCGTAGTTGTATCCGATTTCAATGTCATCCATCGGTAACTGATAGATGATCGTGTTGCTGGCGTCAAGTGCACATGGTGTAGTGAGCCTACAAAAAAAAGAAAAAGAAATAAAAGAGCAAAGATCTCATCAGACACTAACAAGTATTGCAAGCGGCAGTTATAAGTGTTGACTGGGCAGTACGGTTAGAATCACCCTTACTTTTGTGTCCCTCTTCGTTTGTTTTCTATCCACCCTTTCATTTTTTGGAGATACCATCGGCGGATCGCTAACAAAAAGTCATGTGGCGCGTATGAAGATATGAGCAGTTGCTTGATGTTCAAAACGTATGCATTGTGTAGTGAACCCTGAGGCTTACCATTGGGAGACTGTATCCCTTGTACTTCAGCCCTCCATGCCAGGGTCTCCTCTGTTGGCTCTCCTTCGTCTTCCTCTTCTTCTTCATCATCATCTTCCTTTTCTTCTTCTTCGTCATCTTCCTTTTCTTCATCATCATCTTCTTCATCATCTCCTTCTTCATCACCATTCTCTTTTTCTTCATTGCCGCTTGTTTTGTCTTGGCTATCGCCTTCAATCTTCACTTTCCCACTGTTGTTATCGCCTTCCGCAGCCGCTTCCTGTTTTCCATCGGAAGTGTCATACTCTGCTTTCTCGGAAGCAGCAGCAGCAGCAGCGGCAGCATTCGTCTGACCCCCCGAGCTCTCAATCCCAGGGGGGGAATGGTACTATCTCTGCAAGATTAATGATTCCTCCCGGGTTGCTTTCGCTCTTGCTTCCATTGTCCTGTCCATCAACGATCTCCTTTATGTCTGACATTTTTTTCCTGCGTCGATTATGAGCGATGATAGGGAGGTGCAGGCGTATCGAATCAATCGACCTCTATTGGCGATGCCACTCTGGTTAAGATCTTCGGTATTCAGAATCGATATTAAGCGGAAAGTTGAGTGTTGTCCAGGGCTGAGATGGGCTGGGGAAGAGGGGTGACACGAAGAGAAAGGAAGAGACAAATGGTATATCTGTAAAATTATTCCTCCGAAGACTCTGAAATAGACTTGACGTGTACTATATACTTGCAGGTGGCGTTGTCATGCGAGAACTTACTTCGTCAAGATAAACGGATAAATCCATATCGTCAATATTAAACCAATATACCATCCTTCAAGTGTCCGACGTACTGTGGGTTCAAGGCCAGCATGCACTTTCAGAGATGCACTGCCCACGCTGAGATTCTTATTTCCTCATCATCAGGCTTTCAATGTCACCATATTGATCGGAATATAATGTCGTAGGGCACTCGGCACAACCCCGGTCCATGCAGCACCGGCGGTAAAATAATCATTCTTGATCGACCAAACACGACTCTATGGTGTTTACGGCTGACTCCGATGCGCGTTAACACTTAAAATGCATGAGGAACATGCAAGTAAGGCTTTATTTTTTACAGTCGGCACATGTCCTTGTCCAGTGGACTGGCACTCAGAATGGGATAGCAAAAGTAAAATAATCTAATTCCAAGGCCCATGTCAGTCGACTGACTTATTTCTTTCGATAAAATTGACTGAAGAATTACTCTACCGGAAACACGATTGTACTAGCCGTTGCGAATGAACAAACGCCGACAGGGACACCCACAATGTTGAAATGGCCTGAAACAAAAGTTGACCGCTATACACGCTATGCATACTACAATCCACTGGTACGCTACAGCCACGCGCACCACCTTCCCCTCTTTCTTGCCTCAAGCCATAATCCTTAAAACACTCACCCGTACCCTTTACCGTTTACGCAATCTTGGGTTCACGTTGATCGATTCTGCGTATTTGTCATCTTCTGTTTCCTCTCGAGTCTATGTCATCACTAAAGTCCTGGCGACATCCTCAACAGTATATGGAAACGAAGCTAGGTCGGAAACTTTGGACTGTAGTAACAACGTAAACAAAGGACAATGTACATCATGGGATCTACTGCACTGAAATTGAGGACCAACGCAAATACTAAAGTTGTCGAAAACCTGCTCCAGAAGTTGGGGAGAGATGGGAGTGTCAAAAGCAATCTCAACAGTAACTTTATCAACCCTGTTAAGCAGAGAGTCCATGTACATATCCGCTAGAGGTCACTCTGCCCTTGACATCGAAATAGTCTACCATTAGCCCGCAATGATGCGCTGCTTCCTCTGATGGACAAAGTCTAGGGGTTGGGGCCATGATCAAAAGGCACCTTCCGTACTTTTCGAGAACTCCAGCTGGAAGCCTTACACCTTACTGTTGGAACGAGTTAAACTCACGGATCATCTACACAGAAATATAAAAAAAAGACGAGTGTGAACATATCACTCTCTTTATCGCCACAATAATATGGCCCTGTTTAACTCATGCTTAAGATGCTGAAGATCCTCTGCTTATTGCGATTTGTGGCTGCCATTCGCTGGACGCACTTAGGCGCTTACCTTTTGACTTCCAATCGGAAGAGACTTGATGTGAACATGTTGCTGAAGGTTCTGGAAGCTGCAGAAAAGGGGGTCAGTCGTCAAATAAAGCTCGACTTCGTTGCATAAAGACGAACAGAGGGCGAATTCTTGGTAGCACAAAGACGAACTGTGTCACCATGCTCCTTCCCGTAAATCTCTCCCAGGCATATCTCATCGCGATAGTCCACTGCGCCAATGGCAAATCTTCTCGAAGAATCCCAGTTTTTTGCACAGCGGAGAGTGAAGTAAATTTAAAAAAAGTTTTTTGCACAGCGCTAGGCCACTGGACAAATCGATCCCACAGCGAATAGAGGGCGACTATGCATCGGCCCGTGAATAGTTTGGAGGCTCCGCTTAATACGTCCAGTATCCGAGACAGAGTACGATATCCTGGTAGAGAGCTGTCGTGTCCAAGTCGATGCAACGCGACCTTGAACTAAATGGCAACATCTGTTTGGGGGTTTCGCCCTTGACTGGTGAAGACGGGATGCTGCTGATGCTACTCCACGATGAAGTTGAATTGTTGTGAGGTTACACGCAACATATCCTTGAAGTCATTCGGACAGAGGTTGTAGAGCATTTCATCTCGGTACGTGGTAGAGCTCGGTTTGATCTTGTAAAGCCTTGGAGAGAGGTAGCTTGTGGTGTGGAAGTAATGAAGTACTGCAAGTGCTACCAGTAGGGCGGGGGTAGGGCGCAATGGTAAGGCGCTGTGGAGCATGAGGCTCTTCACTCTGCCGATGACACTCTCCACTTCATCTGTAGCTCATTAACGAAAGGTCTTTGAATGACGCAGTGGACTTCCATTGGGATCAAAAACTTGTTCTCACTTATCATTATTTCCCTCCATCCTCCACATACACCTCTGTACAGCCGTGGGACACCATTCCCGCGAAAGTAAGCAGCAGTAGGCGAAAGTAAGAATTGAACGTCTGATTATACCTGGTGCTTACTTTCTTCCCCCGTTTTTAAAGTCTACTTCAGCACACTTCAGCACACTTCTTCAACGGACTCTTCCAGCAACCTCCTGCTGGAATTGAACAAGGTCGATATCAGTAGTCCCAAGTTTTAAGTATGAACTCATTGCCAAGCAACTGCGAATGGAAGGTTTTTAGGGAAGTCAAATTCGGTAGCTGAATTCGGGAGCTTAAGGGCCAGCACGAGTTCAACCTGATTTGGGACGGGCTTAACGAGAGTTAACAGACTCACGAGTTGTACACGAACAGCAGACCGAATGAAGGACGAGAATGGCACGCTCAAATATCAATCAATTGCTACAGCGAATGCCTTAGTCCACTGCTGCATGTGCATTTAAACAACAGGGATTGTTGGAAGTAGTAAGTGATATCGGCGATGATTACCGTAGTCGCACCAGAGAGTGTCAACATGATTATAATTTGAAATATGAGAACGTACGAATCTGCAATGAATCGAAGACTAGAAGAGAAGATAGCAGAAGCCGAAAGGATATTACACTACATACATAACAAACTGGCTAGGCTAAGTTAAGCTGTCGATGAACGTATCAGTAAGAGGTTCTTCAGTTCCTCAAACTGTTTCTGGACTTGCTCTTGCTGGATTGTGAACTGCTCCTGTTGAGTTTTGGCTTGATTACTTAATTGAGTTTGTAGAAGCAGCACTTGTGATTTAAGGTCACCAACTTGAGAGTTCAGCTCACCAACTTGAGAGTTCAGTTTACCAACAGTTCCTTGTTCCTCACTTGATGGTTGCTGTTGCAACAGAGATGGATCTTTCGGAACATCCACCGTAGCGCCATCTTGCCCATCTGCCTTGCTCAAAGTGTCCGTTCTCTCGGAGTCTAGACCCTTTCCTGCCACACTTTCATCCACTTCCTCACCTTCAAACAAATAGTCGTCGTCAGCTTGATCGTCGTCAGCCGCCGTTGGCCTTGCCAGCTGCTCCTCCATTGCATCCAAATCCTCCGTGGCACGGTCTTTGGCGTGATATTTTTTACGATGCTCATGGACTTGCTTCGCTGTGGCTGAGAAGTAGATCTCCCTGGGGAAGTAGTTGTAGGTTTGACGGAATCCTGGGATGTGGTACGACATGTTCTCGGCTGATTCAATGTACCGTAGTCGAGATTCAATCCAGACGAGACGCCAACCGCCATCACCATCGGCAAAGGCAACGTTGATCAAGGCTAGTGAATGTTGGCGAATGGGGCAGGTTGAATGTATATAGTAAATAAAATCCACAGCATTAGATACCGATCATATTCCATCTTTGACAACGATGGTGATTTGCTCGCGTTCTTACCGATGAGCACATTGAGCATCAGGATGACAGTAAAGAAGAAGAAAAGCGCCATCATCAGCTGAAATCCAAATTCATTATTCACGAAATCATCACTAACTGGATCCCATATTCCACCCTATATTATGCGGTGACCAGTAGAGAGTGAGCCGATGAAACATTAGTCGGTATTCGTTACTATTCACAAGTAAAAAGCTTTCGTAACCCTATCTGACAGGGTTAATCAACGCGTCAACATGACGGGTACAACCTGATGTTCCTTACCATGAAGAAATATGTATCGAATAGGGCTCCAATAAAGTTGCTTGAAAAGCCAGATGTCGGAGGATCACATCCTTCATATGGACAGGATCTGAGCAAGTGAAGAGTAGCAATGGCGAAGGCGAGGATGCCTCCCGCGAAAATGATGAAGAATACGCGGATCTCATACACGGCTCCTTGAATGATTGTCACGTATTTGCAAACGCTCCTACTGATCCTAAGCTCGAATAGCTGTTGTAAATGTAACCAAGACGGGTGTGATAAATGCTCCAGTTCACAAATTTCAGATAGCAACAACCGAGTGAATTTCCTCTCTCCCCCAGTTTGCGCATACCATATGTAGAAAGACTGCAAGAACGGAGAAACTCAAGAGGCGGGTGTTCCCATGCGTGTCTCCTTGGCTAATAACAACAATCTGGTCGATGCTCGCCGCCATCGGTAGAGAAAACGCAAGTATGTCGAGAAAGTTGTATCCAGAACTAACATAGAAATATAAGATGGGTCATTTACTGTCAGATTTCCAGAAGTAAAATGTTTTCTTTGCCCTCTGCAATATATGCTCAGTTTCCTTACTTTGTGTAGCGGCCAAAACTGCGGACAGCCTGCAGCAATTCCAGCCAAATAAAGATTGCTGCCATGACGATGATAGCAACAAAGAGGCCGAGAAGCCGGCTCGGCTGCGGATAGTACACCTGCATGATTGAGGCAATGATCACCAAAGCGTAGAAGCAGCACTGGGAGAAGAAGCGTACGGACCAGTACCAGAACCCAATGGTATTCCTTTGGCAGCAGCGAAAAGAGCACAGAATGAATATGACTGCACGCGAGGGAGTGAAGTCTTGTTTATGTTCCGTCATGCAACAATGCCGCGCACAAACTTACCATTTGTATGCGACTAAGGCTGCAATCGCTGGGTTGTCATAGAACTCGATACTAAAGTCATACGTCTCCACATAGCTGTGGATCCGAAGCCGACACTTTAACCGAATCATATGGTACAGCGTCTTCCACCATGTAGTTGTATGAACCGTTGTTGCCTCTACCAACGGATCCGAGTCAGGTCCCTTCAACGTCTTGTCGTCCTTATAGTACCATAGGGCATCAAACGATGCAACAAAGATCGGCTTCGTGAACTTGACGTTGTCCGGATCGGAGCCCTGCACTGTTCCATCCAGCTGAAGGATTGGATCATCCATCTTGTAAAGCGGCTCTTCGCTAGATTTCCAAAACTGGAGACGGAACTGCGGCGGGCGTGCAATGGTGCTGTGGCTCAGAACATAGGATTGATGCATCGCTGGGACATAGGCAATCCGACCGAGCCGCTCAAATACTTCAGCCGAGGAGATTCCCATGCGTTCGTGAAGAGCTCCAAAGAGTGGGGAGAGAAAGGCGAAGTTGCGGGAGCGTTGCGCATGGGCGAAACAGTAGTCCATGATGATCCTCGTGACTTTGAGAGCTGAGGCATTGGTTTCTGCAACTTTGAGGTTAAAGAATAGAGGGTTGTCTTTTTTGTTGGCATAAATATCAGGAACCCAGGTGATACGATCAACGGGCAAGAGTCGTGAAATGATGGATTCAACAAATGGCCGGCGATCCTGGGTCCACGCTTCGCAGATACTGTTGAGAGGTGAGATAGAGCTTCGTTCGCGGCTTTGGCGGATACGAGCTTTCAGGTACCGGATGATAGCTTGCTTACAACTTTCACTTCCTTGGGCGTAGATATCAATCAGCTCGACAAAGCCTTGATTCAGATGGTACTCTTCTTTGTTGGGGTGCGTATCCTTAGGAGAGATGGAGACCATATCTTCAGGGGAGATGGGAACCACAAGAGTGTCCTCTCCCCCTTTGTCTAGTGACAACACGATCTTGAGGTTCTTGCCGTGTTGACAGGACTCTACTGAAATTACATCGCGCGCTTTCTGGAACTTCCAGATGGAAGTTAGACGGCAAAATGGAGCTCCAGGTTTTGCAGAGAGCGTCCACAAGGATAGCGAACCGTTCGTAACCACACCCAGTTGAGATGTCTCCGGAATGAAAAAAGTATCATGGACACCAAACGTTGGACCTATGGGAGCATCAAATCTTCTGAGATCTGTCTCAGAGTCATCGTCCCTTTGATTAACCATGGAGACACGCATGACTAGAGTGTTTTCACTGAGAATGAACTCAGTATAGGATGTGAGAAAGAACTTAGACCCGACAGCGTTGGTGAGTTCATAGTCGCGGCTATTCGACATATACATTTGTTTGATGGTTCGCATTCCGCAACTGTCAAATCCAGGACATGCATCCCTCGTATTCACATGATCCAAGATGGGACCAGGCTTGATAATGTTGAGGATTGGACCCTGTAGTTGATTATAGAGCACAGTAATGTAATGTCATTAGAAATGGACTCAAGATTTGTCCAGTAACAAGAACCGACTTGACGGGTCGATCCTTACGTGATGGTAACTAAATGTGGGAGCATGACTTGATTGAGGGTACTGAAAGTCATAGTCTTCATGCATATAGAACGTCTTCACAACTGCCATGTCGCGCACCCGGACAACACTCCGCATATTGTATCGCATCCAGTCCGACACTGTCGCCTCCTCCACATTGTACATCAGGAAATAATCTTTGCCGAATAAAACTTCAAAATAGTCCTTATCGCCGAGTCCTTTCTTCAGTACGCCGAGTTTGATCCCGGTCATCGTGTCACGGATCTCAATCTTATTGCCAACTGTAAGCGCGATCTTGGAACCATCTAAGGAGAGGGATGGGTAGGCGACAGTCTTGTCATCCCCAGTATAGAGATGAGAGACCCACTTTCCTGTCTCAAAGTCCCAGATTGATATCGCCCCTCTGGACCCAGCCCACGCGAAATACCGTCCTTGAATACTGCGATAAACTGTTTCTATTGTTCGGTCATCAATTTTGTTCTGCAAATCGAGCGTGTAGAGCAAATTCCAGGTTCCCTTTGTACTATAGACAGAGAAAGTCAACCCGTCCGTTGTCCAGAACCGTTCGTCATCTTCGTTATCGTTGTTGGGATCTGGTCGATAGAAACACGCGGTACTGAATTTTTTACCATCACAAATCGTTTTGGTTTGTTCGAGTTTCCAAGGCTGCGAGAGATCCCTGTCGGCTGGAGCTGCGAGTGTGACCTTGTAAACACGAAATGGAAGGCCTTCATTTCCGCCGTCGTCATGAGTGATCGAGAAGGCGACTTGTGATCCGGAACTGGATATGTCGATCAAGGTTGAAAAAAGTCCGTCATCTTGTTCCATAAAGTCTTTTGAAACCTTGATCTTTGAACTCGCGAATGGCTTATTGATGATCTGGGGTACTTTGGTTGCTTGCTGCTGTTCATGAAGAACATCGTTATTCTTTTCAGGCGATCGAAGATCCCAGAGATCGACATGCACGAGACCTTCGGTGATGTAAAGAGTAGCGGCGTAGTCCCCTTGGTCTGAGATGTCGTAGGTGCTGATTGTAACAGGACATTTTGTAATGTAATCTGACCCGACACTGACGATTTGATCAGGTCGACCCTCGCCGTAGATGGTGAAGGCTGCGTAAATTTAATAAGCGTACACAGCAATTAGATATCAGATCAGATCATTATTGAAGTGCACAGAGATTCTTTCACCAAATAATCGATTGAAACGACATTTACCATCGGTCCCAGCCATTTTCCCTAACTGGCAATGCTGTAATTCAATATAGTGGATCTCGAATGAAGTGCCAGGACAGGCATTCTCAGGAGTAAATTCAATCGTGAGATTTAAATCCCAATTCGAACTGGGGTGCGCAATGGAGCGATGGAGCCTCAAGAGTGCGAAATCCTCCTGGGCTAGAAACCGTGAGGCAGGGTCGCGTAAGTCACACGGACAGCAATATGATCAGGAACTCACTTTCACTTTTAGCAGAACTTACGAAAGGCGAAAAGGTCTTGCTTCTTGACGACTGTTATGTGGGAATTGATCTATCCATTCATATTATTGAGTGCGGAAGAACTTCTTAATGTCACAATGGTCACGAACTGTATCAGCATTCATTTTTCTTTCGACTGCGACTTACTCCAGTAGTGTACAACAAATTGTCTTCAACACTCATCAAGTCAAATTTGATCTCTTTCACGTCTTGGAGGTTCGTTCTTTTGAAAGAGACGCACATTACGACCTCGTAGTTGAATCCAATTTCAATGTCATCCATTGGAAGCAGATAAGTTAGCATGTCGCTGGTGTCGAGTACACATGGTGTAGTGAACCTACAAAAAAGAGCACAGATCTTGTCAGACGGCGGTGACCATTCCAACACCCGCAAGAAGTATTGCAAGCGGCAGTTATGAGTGTTGACTGGGTAGAGTGGTTAGAGCCACACGTACTTCTGTGTTCCTCTTCGTTCGTTTTTTGGCGACCCTTTCATTTTTTGGAGATACCATCGGCGGATCGCTAACAAAAAGTCGTCAAGATATGAGCAGTTGCTTTGATGTTCAAAACGTATGCATTGTGCAGTGAAACCTGTCATTTACCGTTGCGAGACTGTATCCCTTGAACTTTGGCTCTCCATGCCAGAGTCTCCTCTGTTGGCTCTCCTTCGACCTCCTCTTCCTCTTCCTCTTCCTCCTCTTTTTCTTCATTGCCACCTGTTTTCTCTTGGCAATCCCCTTCACTCGCCACATTCCCACTGTTATCGCTTTCCGCAGCCGCTTCCTGTTTTCCATCGGCGCTTTCATACTTTACTTTCTCAGAAGCAGCATTAGCATCCCTCTGACCCCCCGAGCTTTCGATTTCAGTAGAGAATGGTGTTGTCTCTGTAAGATTAAGGATTCCTCCTGGATTGCTATCGCTCTTGCTTCCATTGTCCTGTCCATCAACGATCTCCTTTATGTCTGTCATTTTTTTTCCTGCGTTGATTATAAGCGATGACAGGGAGTTGCAGGTGTATTGAATCAACCGCCCTCTATTGGCTCTATTGGCGAGTCGATTTTAAACGTAAAGTTGAGTATTTTCCAGAACTAAGATGGACTGGGGAAGGGGCGAGACGAAGAGAAGGAAAGAGACAAATATGAAAAACCAACCAAACCATTCAACCTTGGGTTTATCATGAAAACCTTGTCAAAATTATTCCTCGGAGAGCTCCGAAAGTGAGTTTAGTTTCTCGGAGCAAGTGAAAAGGAAACCTATTGTTTGTGGCGGTACTGAGTCCTCGGAAGATGTTGTTGTTGTTGTTGTTGTTGTTTTGATGTGTGCTTCATTCTTGCAGATGGCTTTGGCATGCGAGAACCTACTTTGCCGAGATAACCAGAAATATCCAAATCGTCAATATGAAGCCAATTTACCATCCTTGAAGTGCCCAACGTGCCACCAGATACTCTGGGGCAAAGGCCAGAATGCACTTTAAAGTCGCACTGCCCACGCTAAGATTCATACATCCTCATCATCAGGCTTTCAATGTCACATATTGCCCGGAATATAATGTTGCAGGGCACTCGGTACAACCCCAGTCCATGCAGCACCAGTGGTAAAATAATCATTCTTGATCGACCGAACACGACTCCATGGTGTGTGAGGCTGACTCCGATACGCGTTAAAACTTAAAATGCATGAAGTGGCAGTCGGCACAGGCACATGTCCTTGTCCAGTCGACTGGCGCTCAGAATGGGCTAGCGAGAGTAAAGTAATCTAATTCCTATGCCTTTTTTGCGATCCTGGTCCCACCAACTCACCCACGAAGGGCAGCTTGGTAAAACTCAACGCCCGTGTCAGTCTCTTTCGATAAAATTGGCAGAAAAATTAGTCTACCGGTAACATAGCCGTTGCGAATTAACAAACGCCGACAGGGACACACACGACGCGGAGATGGCCAAAACAAAAGTTGCCCGCTATACATGCCACCATCGACTAGTACGCTACATCCACGCGCACTACCTTCTCTTCTTTTTCACTTCAAGCCATAATTCATAAAATACTCACCATCCCACAGCCGTACCCTTTACGCAATCTTTCTTGAGTTCATCTTGGTCGATTCAGCGTATTTGTCATCTTCTGTCTCCTCTCGAGTCTATGTCACCACCAAGGTCCTGGCGACATCCTCAACAGTATATGGAAACGAAACTAGGTCGGAAACTTTGGACTGTAGTAACAATGTGAACGAAGGACAATGTACATCATGAATTTACTGCACTGAAATCAAGGACCGACGCAAATACTAAAGTTGTCGAAAACCTGCTCCAGAAGTTGGTGAGGGATGGGAGTGTCAAAAGTAATCTCAGCAGTAACTTTATCAACCCTGTTGAGAAGAGAGTCCATGTACATATCCGCTAAAGGTCAATCTGCCCTCGACATCGAAATTGTCCAGCATTAGCCCGCAATGATGCGCTGCTTCCTCCAATAGACAAAGTCCAGGAGTTGGAGCCATGATCAAAAGGCGCCTTCCGTACTTTTCGAGAACACTAGCTGGAAGTTATGCACCCTACTATTGGCTCGAGTTAAATTCACGGACTATCAACACAAAAAAATAAAAAAAGGAGTGTGAACAGATCACTCTCTTTATCACCTATCACCACAGTAGAAGTCCCAAGTTTTAAGTATGAACTCATTGCCAAGCAACTGCAAATGGGAGGTTTATAGGAAAGTTAAATTCGGTACTGAATTCGGGAGCTGAAGGGCCAACACGAGTTCAAACTGATCTGGGGCGGACTTGACGAGAGTCAACGGGCTCACGAGATGTACACGAACAACCGACCGAATGAAGGATGAGAATGGCAATCAATTGGTACAGCGATCTGCCTTGTTCCACTACTGCATACGTATTTAAACAACAGGGATTGTTGGAAGTAAAAGGTTATATTGGCGATGATTCCCGTAGTCGCAACAGAGAGTGTCAACATGAAATTTAAGAACACACGAATTTCCAGTGAATCGAACACTAGAAGAGAAGATAGAGAAGCCGAAAGGATATTACATTACACACATAGCAAACTGGTTAGGCTAGCTAAGCTGTCGATGGACGCATCAGTAAGAGGCTCTTCAGTTCCTCGAACTGTTTCTGGACTTGCTCCTGATGGTTTGAAAATTGGTCTTTCTGGGCTGCGAACAGGTCTTTCTGGGCCGCGAACTGGTCTTTCTGAGCTGAAAACTGTTCCTGCTGGATTGTGAACTGCTCCTGTTGAGTTCTGGCTTGATTGCTTAACTGAGTCTGAAGAAGTAGCACTTGTGATTTGAGGTCGCCAACTTGAGAGTTTAGTTCACGGATAGTTCCTTGTTCGTCGCTTGATGGTTGCTGCTGCAACGGAGATGGGTCTTCCGGAACATCCTCCGCAGTGTCATCCTGCTCAGCTGCCTTGCTCAAAGTCGCCGTTCCCTCAGAGTTTAGAGCATTGCTATCGCTGACACCACCACTACTCTCTACACTCTCTACCTGGTCGGCTTCCCCGTCCGTGGCCTTGGCTGCAGACTCAGGGTCGGTGATTTCGAGACCCTCGACCTTTTCATCGCTCGGGACTTCATCACCATCCGTCTTACCACCGTCTTCCTTCACTTCCTCTTCCTCCTCTACATCCTTAACCATACCCTCTCCTGACACATCTTCATCCACCTCCTCACCTTCAAACAAATAATCATCGTCTTCTTGATCATCGTCCGTCGCCGATGGCCCTGACAGCCACTCCTCCATCACATCTAAACCCTCCGTGGCACTATCTTTGGCGTGATATTTCTTACGATACGCATGGACCTGTTTCGGTGTGGCCGAGAAGTAGATTTCCTTGGGGAAGTAGTCGTAGGTTTGACGGAATCCTGGGATATGGTACGACATGTTCTCAGCTGATTCAATGTACCGTAGTCGAGACTCAATCCAGACGAGACGCCAACCGTCATCACCCTTGGCAAAGGCAACGTTGATCAAGGCTAGTAAATGTGGCGTATGGAGCAGGGTGAATGTACAGAGTAAATAAAATCCACAACATTAGATAACGATAATATTCAATCTTTCACAACGACAGTGATTTACTCGTGATCTTACCGATAAGCACATTGAGCATCAGGATGACGGTAAAGAAGAAGAAAAGGGCCATCATCAGCTGAAATCCAAATTCATTATTCGCGAAATTATCACTAACTGGATCCCATATTCCGCCCTATATTATGCGGTGACAAGTAGAGAGTGAGGCGATGAAAAATTAGTCAGTATTCGTAACTATTCACAAGTGCAAAACTTTTGTAACCCTGTCTGATAGAGTTAATCGACGCATTAACATGACGGGTACAACCTGATGTTCCTTACCATGAAAAAATATGTATCGAACAGGGCTCCAATAAAGTTGCTTGAAAAGGCAGATGTCGGAGGGTCACATCCTTCATATGGACAGGATCTGAGAAGGTGAAGAGTAG
>MU617055.1:0-25207 GCA_025201705.1 Dissophora ornata
TGGTTTTGGTAGATGCCCTTGGGTGGTGGAAGGAAGTTCAGCCTGGGATGGTTGGAGTTAACGTTTCCGGTGATCATGCGCAATAGCCAGGTTGGCGTAAAGCGGAGGACGATATTTCGGGCAATATCAGCCTTGAAGCCCTGTTTATGAATAAGGAAAGGTAGGAAGACATAAGATGAATAAGTTGACGCGCCGGAACCAAGGTATTCCACAGACGGCACAAAAGAAAAAAAAATGCCTCGGATTGAAGCAAGACATACTTGGTCGTAAATGAGGTCCGCAAACTCTCGAGAGCTATCGGACGCAACACTGGCAGTCTCGGCTCGCATTTCGACGTAGGTCTGAAAGATGGTAGTCAGATCTGGTGTGGAGTACGAGGGGGCCTCGCTGAGCATATTGACAAGACAGGCGCAGTCGAGAATGGCTTGAGATGCACCTTGGCCGAAGAAAGGCACGATCTAAATGGTTGAAAGTATAAAAAGAAAGCCGGTAAAACCGGTTAGGTCGATGTCCAATTTTGTGACCGATAATCTATGCATACACATTCAGAACATGCGGGTATACCTTATGGCAGGCTATGAGGAGGGGGGGAAAGAGAGAGAAAGAGAGAGGGGAAAAAAAGGTTGAGTTTCGATGCAGGGCGGAAATGACGCGTTTGTCTCAACCGCGTTTTCCGAATGTCTTCAAAAGCTCACCATCTCCGACAAGGACAACACGTCCGTTGTACCAGGTGCGGTACATCTTCTCCTCGAGCAGAACCTTCGAGACCAGACCCTTGGGGGTGGCCTCTATCAGATCCATGACGGATCCGCCATAGGGACACTTGAAGTTGCGGACGTCCTCGCAGATCTCGACAGCTGTCTCGGGGTACCAATCGCGGCCACGAGAGCTTTCGCTCCCGCTGCTGGCGTGGTCATTATCGGTTTGAACGAGGTGGGGATCAGGACCTCCGACACACCACGCCATTCTGTTGCCCTGCAGAGGCAGGATCCACATCTACGTAATTTGAAGCGCCGAATATGGTTAGATTAGGGACAGCAAACCATGTTTGACTGTACATGGGAAATATGGCGATTGTGATGATGCGTGGCGGCCACACGAGCCGCACACCTGATAAATGTTTTTGGGTCATAATTATTTTCAACCCCAGCTCTGCTCATCATTGAATCTGAGTAACATGCATTGTGGCGTGTCTGGATATGACACTGCACAGGAAAGATGTCATGGACTGTTCTGAGCACATCCGAGCCAGGGGATTAGGTGGGGTGGGGACAGTAATGGCCCTTGGCAAACATAAGGGGTTTCGTTCATGTTCTTACCGATGTGTGTTGGTCCTTGCCTAGAAGAACTTTGACCTCACACGACTCGTCTTGCAGGACCGGGTATTTTGCCGGGTCGAGAGGACATGTCATGCCTAAAGCGGCACAATGGGGTAGAGAATTAATAATTAGTAACGGCAATCAAAACATGACGCGGCACAGCACAGAAAAAAACAGAGTGATACGCACCGACGACACACTGTTTGTCAAAATGTAACGGCATCTTGTCTCCTTCGGGCAACATGCCACGATCCGTGAGCTTCTGGTACATGATCTGGCGGGTGGCACTGTAAGCGCCATCGGCACCGATGACCAGGTGGCCAACATACGTGGTCTCGTCCATACATGTTACCGTAACTTCCGACTGGGTCTCGGATATGTCGATGACACGCTTGCCGGTCGTCAGCCTTCCGGCTGGGATCTTTGCAAGGAGGAACTCGTGCAGATCGGGTCTGGTTGCAAGAGGGATGAGCTAATCAGAATAGGCTCCAGAGTTTGATTGAACAAGTTTCGCTGCAGAAACCAAAAATAATTCATGTGCATTACCTGCTCATCACCATTGCCTGGTGGCCGCGCCTAAAGCAAGTACGAAGAGAGCACGGGGGTAAATGGCCATGTTTCGGTACACATAGAAAGTCAAAGACGGTTCTGTCAATCGTAGCACAGAACGACCAGAAGGGGGAACGAGAGAGGAGGGAGGGGGGTTACCTTCGCTTGTTACTCCGAGCATCGATGCGGCCTTTTTTGCGGCCGTTGGCAGAGAGGACGGTGATGCCACGGAGAGGCTTTGACATCTTGTACATGTCCTCTAGCAAGCCGAGCTGCTCCATGATATCCATGATGACGGGGTGGAGGGAGATTGAGGTTCCAAGGGGTCGCAGTCTGGAGGCCTGTTCCAGGATGTGGTAGTCGATCCCGGCGCGGTCAAGCATGATACCCATCACGAGGCCGGCGAGACCGCCTCCAACGATGATGATACGCAGGTCTTGGGGTGAAGCCATGGCAGGTGAATGATGATAGAAGGTGGTGGATGGTAGGTAGACTGATCAAGTTGGGCGAAGATGTTTTGTTCAATTATGAAAAATTTTCAGGGGAGTGTGTAACTGACAACGGGGCAGCGAGAGAAAAAGGGAAGCACTGCAAACTGCGTTTCTTGATTCGCGCAAGGGGGAGACGATCAGCAACAGCAACAGCAACAGCAATGTGAAATGTGAAATGTGCAATGTGCAATGTGCAATAGAGGAGAGATTGAAGACAGGAAGCAGAGGAAAGGAGGAAGAAACAAGCGATGCTGCTTCTATAGGCCGTCGTTGTGGAACAATCAAGAGATAATCCGCAAAGTGCTGCCGAGAGGAGAGACAAATTGGGAAAAAACCGAAATGCAGGCAGCATCGGGCGATAGGGTATCGCTGTGGGCGAATACCTGTAATTATAGACCGGCAATTTCATTGCTCCCGGACTGCAGCAGAGGCAGGCCGGCCGGCGGGCATATAGCATTTGCAATTACATATCGGCGGTGTGGAAGAGCCGTGAAAGCGGGGTGTAGGAGCTGCAATGCGCCATAACCTTCTGTGGGCTCTCCTCTCTCAATCGCTCATCTACTAGACTATCCCCCTCCCTCCCTCGCCCCCTCATTCACCAGGCCGTCTCTCTCCTTTCAGTTTTTGTTTGTGCACGTTGTCTCCCCCGTTCTGAGAGAGCGCTTTTTTTACGTAAAATGCTACCGCTCTTGTTGTGCTCCTCGGCTTGACTCTGGTCTTAGTGTACAGTACTGTATGTCTTGCTCATGGGGTGACAGGCTGCAGGGACCACGACCACATCGTGCCTGTGATACCTCGTCCTCTCTACTGTCCATGAATCCCCAAGTCTGCCTGCTGATCCGTGATTACTCAAACCAAGTTGTGCATGCCAAAACACCACAGGCCAAACGTGCCTCGGCCCCTTTGTTTGCTTTCTCGACGCCTCTTCTGCACGCTCTTTCGCCAAATTGGGGATTGTCCTTGATCAATCAAAACGATGTTGTAGTCTAATCATCTATTGTACTCTTCATTTGTCTCTCAAGGTTCGTAATAGAACGATTGAACGATCTACAGACTTTATTATTTTTCATCTCCCTTCTTTCTTTTCTCCGGCGACTTTACCAATCACCCTGGGCAGAAAGTCGACTTGTGGGCGTTCTCGATTCAGTCTGTCCCCGACCCAATGCAGTATAAACTGGGGTACGTAGTTCAGGACAAAGTATCGTACCATCTTCCCGATCCAGCCCTGCCGATTTAAGAGTTTCCCAAATCGATGGGAGGCTTCCACAGCTTCCTTCGCCCCTGAATGACGCTCGGTCTCATAGGTGAGGAGTCTTGCAGTGACATCCTGATCGGGGTCTAAGGAATGGGCGTAGAGCGCGTTCGCAATCCATGCTGCGTCATAACCGGCTTGCACAAACGGCTGGCCGCCATAGGGTAATGCCTATTATATAAATGCACAATACGAGTAGATATATTGACACATGCGGAAAGACATGAACGCCGAACAAACAATGAATACGATGTAAGATGAGTGATAACTCCATTGTGATATTCTGCAATGGGGTTCGGACTTCCAGAAACCATGGACGCCTAACTGAACAGTACTTTGTGACATGCTTCAAAAGTCAGACAACAAAAACAAAAAGGAAGGTAAGTTTACTCTGGTGTTACGTTGTCGCTGCATCGTACTTTAGACTATCCAGCTTCAGACTGCAACAGCAACAATCAACAACAACAAATAAAGCTCAGTGTAGGCAATACGGCGAGTTTGTATCTGGGCTTACCATCTCCCATCAGGGCGATCCTCCCATGTGCCCACGTCGAATAGAAACCTTCCTCGCGTGGCAACGAGAGCATTGTTCCAGTTGGCGTCGAATCAAAAAGCCCGCCTATTAAAATCCCCCCAATAGGGCTCTGCATCGCTCGATATTTACCACACATCTCATTAACAGCTTGTGGGATGGCACTCCAGTCTTCAATGTCCGGACAATCCTGAGCCTCCGTAAGCGGCTCGTCCAGCATCCAACACAGCCTGTTTCCAGTCATAGGAACGCACCAAAACTAAGGAAATGAGGACATGAATAAAAAAACCGGGTAAACCTTGTTAGCAACCTGTATCACCTTTCTTTTTTTTTTTTTTGTTTCAAAAAAGGATGGGAAAGCAGCTGTCAGATGCGTGATTACTGAAAAAGGATTGCTTCCTTGCGAGGTAGCCACCCTCATGTTCGAATGCTCTCCGCTGATCAGCTTGAACAGATCTGGATCCAACGGCTTGGTCATCCCAACGAGAGCTCTGTACTCGTACTTCATAGGCTTGTAATCTTGCGCTGCAAGCAGATCCTGTTGTCTCAGTTGTCTGTATAGACTCAATCGGACGCTGCTGTAAGCACCGTCGGCTCCAATGACTATTCCTTGATATTGTGAACCGTCGGCGCAGATGCAGGTCGCGACAGAGTCATTCTGGGAAACATCCTGGACTTGTTTCCCAAGCAGAAGCTTCGATGTAGGGATCTGGTCCACGAGGTAGTTGTAAAGCTCTGGCCTGGAGATTACCAGCGAGTAATATTGATATCTGAATACAGACAAAAAGTGTTATGCAACGCATGCTAGACAGAATTGGGCCTTGACACAACAGATGCAAAAAAAGTAAATTCACCTTGAGTAAGAAAATTCGCTGTCAATTGTGCCTACAATCCTGGGCTGGCCTCCAGGTTGATCAATCTCGAGGACGGTAACACTACTGACAGGCCTCGAGAACCTCCGCAGGGCATCCAGAAGTCCCAGCTGCTGAAGCAATGGCTGTATCTGCGATGTAATAGAGATCACCCCTCCACCTTCGAGAGGCATCTTTGCCTCAGTCGAGCGCTCTAAAACCATGTAATCCAACGATGCTTTCTCAAGCAGGATCGCTAGGAGCAATCCCCCGAGACCACCTCCAGCTATAATGATTTTCTCCATTCTACAAACGGCGTCGTCCCAGAGTTGAGTTGGTGCTGTTGATGTTTTCTTTTTGGCGATTCAATGAGATGAGATCAACGGGCTGGTCGATGATGTGTTGAATGCAAACGTGTAGTAGACAAAAACATGGACACAGAAAAATCACACCCTAAAATAATCTCATCTTCAGACGGTGGACGGTGGACGGTGGGCGGAGCTCTATGATAGACTATCCGAAGCAAACGTGGGACGTGTTGATATCCTGCACAAAGTGGTGAAAGCAATGGCTGGTACAACAACATCTGTGTCTTCGTGGCACGGATACATTAGTTATGAATGTTTAGAGGTGGTTTATTTTTTGTGCGTCTACTCCGGGGCGGATTCTAGTTCTGGCGGATGCGTTCCTTGACCCAGCCCTCCAAACCTCCTGCGACCCACAACTCCTGGATACTCTTGCCCAGGCCACCGACTCTGTACACTTTATCGTCCTGTCCTTCCTTGCTTACACGGACCTTACCGCTGGCTAGCGAAACGGTCGCCTTCCATCCCGTGCGGTCCGTCAACTTGGCTGTGCCGCGTTCCTTGGCCAGATCGCGGACAAGCTCGGGACTCTCCATCAATAATAATCCATTGTTGATCGAGTTGCGCTTGAAGGTTTCGGAGTAGGAACCTGCAATAAGGAGCTTGATGCCTGCAGAAAGGAGCGCCGTAGCAGCCTGCTCACGACTGGATCCCGTTCCAAAGTTGAAGCCTCCGATCAGGATGTCACTGGGACGCACGATGCTGGCAAAGTCGGCGTCGTAGTTCTCCATCACGACCTTGCGCATCGTCTCGGGACCAATATCGTCCTGATAAGTGTACTTGCCCGGATAAATTCCGTCTGTGTTGAGGTTGTCGGCTGGGCAGAAGAGGAGTTCTCCAGTCATTTGCGCAGGGAATTTAGGTATCGTCTCATCAGAGACCTCTTCGGCACCAGACTGTGACTGATTGCTCAATGTGATGATGCTAGCGGTTGGGACGGGGACCGAGGTGGTGTTCATGGATGCAGGTGATACAATCTTTCCAGAAATAGCAGAGGCTGCAACGACAGCGGGCGAAGCAAGGTAGGCCAGTGCCTTGGGTGAACCCATGCGACCCTTGAAGTTACGGTTTGTGGCTGAAATTCCAATCTCGCCATCTTCCAACAGCCCAGTGCCCAGACCTAGTCAATTGGATTCAGACAAAGGGTCCTCAGTTCCTTCGAGTTATATACTACTATCATGGGGAAAAGAATAAAAAAAAAAACTCCGATTGCACTTACCGACACACGGTCCACAGCCTGCAGGTAATGGGGTGGCACCAGCATCCATGAGGGCTTGCCAGTCGCCAGTTTCCTCAACCTCCGCCTGGACCTCGCTACTGGCGGCTGCGACATAGAACTGAACGCCGTCTGCGATCTTCTTGCCGCGTACCACCGCAGCAGCTTGACGCAAGTCACTAGCACGGGAGTTGACACATGAGACCAAGTAGGCCTTGTTGATCTTGACATCGCGCAGGTCCTGGACAGACTGAGCTACCTTGACCGAGTTGGGTCCGGAGATGTATGGTGAAACGGTAGCCAAATCCAGCGTAAGGTGCTTTGAGTAGAACGCACCCTCATCCGGAGCGACCTCGTTCCGGAGAACCTTCTCGACCCTCTCCTTGTTGACTCGAGGGTGGACAAACTCCTGGCCAGCAGGTACCGGCTTGATGTTCTTGTTGCTAAACCGCGTGCGCTCAAGGACGTTGATGCGCTTCTCATAGTAGGCACGGGTCACCTCATCGATGGGAAAGACGCCGGCGAGAGCTCCCCACTCTGTGGTCATGTTGGCGATGGCAAGGCGGTCCTCGATGCCCAGGGACTTGACACCCTCTCCTGTGAACTCGATGGCGGTGTTAAGAACCTCATCCTTATTAAACACTGAGCAGAGAGTGATGATGACATCCTTTCCAGTGACACCGGGCGCCAGTTTGTTCTTGAGCTCCACTTTGACCACCGGTGGAACCTGCCACCAAGTCTGACCGGTTGCCCAGATTGCTGCCGCGTCGGTACGGACGATGGGGGTTCCCAGTGCTCCGATGCCGCCATACATGTTGGAGTGAGAATCCGAAGCGACGGTGAGTGTTCCTGGGAAAGCATAGCCCTCCTCTACCATGACTTGATGTCCAATGCCGCGCCCCGCAGGATAAAAGTCGACCTTGTTTTCCCCTGCAAACGCCTCAATTGTCGCATATTTGATGAGGTTCTAAATGTCGTTTGACAAAGATATGTGAATCTCTAGCCGCACAATAGATCACAGACAGAAAAGAGAACGCAGCAAAGTAATAGACAGAACAAGGTCGATACCTTTTCGGTCTTGTTTTGAACGTCGTGATCTAAAGCAAAGACCGGCTGTCTAGGGTTCTTGAACTGTGCGGCTCCAATGCTCTTAAATCTAGCGATTCAAATAAGACAACATGTGAGTATACAAACGCCGGGGACATGACTTTTCTTTGGACGTAAAGTTCTTAGGAGAGTATTATTACTTGGAAATGACTGCGCCAGTGTTGTCGTGGGTGAGGATGTGCTCCGGACGGATGGTCACAAAGTCGCCACTCTTGACGGTGTGGTTTGGGGCCAGATCGACGGCATAGCGCTGTGCGATCTTTTCGATCATGTTTTGGGGCTGGAAGGCAGTGGCGGTGGCGAGCGTCCTCCTGTAGGCCAAGCTGTTGCCGATGCGGCTGTTGTAGAAAGAGGGTGCCCTTGATGAGAGGGCAGAGTAGATCCCGGAGGACGGGCAGCTCCTGAGGAGAGTCGGTGTCTTGATCCTCAGCATGGTTTATTGATGAGGTGGGGATGGGAAAAGGAAGAGGGAGAAGCGGAAGGGCGGACGGAAAAAGCCTAAAAGGAGTTGACGGTGAACACAGGAACAAGATGCGATCTCGGATATCTTGATAATAATGATTTTCCACTGCAGATGACAGAGAGTGATCGTCTCCGTGCAGATGTGACTGCTGGCTGACTGAAATGGGCATGCAGTACATGCACGGAGGAAGTAAGAGAGAAGCCGACATGCAATTCACGTAATGCATGTAATGGGGCTGGCTCTTCTTGTGGTGTCTCGGAACAGGAGTGCTGTTTGTTGCAGGCCAAAGACAGTACATATCCGCTTCTCTCTCTCTCCCGGGTGTATGTGGGTGTGTGCAAGCGCGCGTGTTATTTGAAAGCACAGCTGTAATTCGCCCAGTCCACCAGTGTGGTCATCATGCCTCGCTACAAGCATAAATTCATACATGTGTTGCATACGCCTGTTACGGATATAGATAGATCGACATACACATCGTCTACATTGTTGGCGGTCCACGGAATCCATTTTTTGTAATGGCCAGGGCAACCGAGGGCTCAGGACAGATCTTTCGCCACCAATTGCAATACAAATAAGGAATAGCCTGGCCTTTCCTGGACCAGTCGTTCCGCAGGCGAGGGTAGTTCAGGTCGAATGCAATTAAAGATCTGTCGCACAAGCCAAACAGGAACAAACAACCACCGCCGCAACGATATTACCACCAGTGCATTCCACTGGTTGGATGCTATTGCTCAGCGCCACACCCGGTGTCGCGCCCTAATTACGTTGTTCAGCCCAAGTGCTGTATCCCACACACCGCGACAAGAAGGGTACTTGTTCCCCCCCTACGGCTCACAACAGCAACTACTACAGCTCCATCTACTATTGCTACAACAACAACAACAACAACAATAATAATAATAATAATAATAATAATAGCTGCAACAACAGCGGCGAGTCCCTTGTCTGCTCATTGCCTCGCGCATCCTCTTTTTCGCTTCTCTTTCCTCATCCCCTCCCATGCCTGCCTTGAAGATGATTTGAATCATGACCCTTTAGATCGTCTTCATTGTATTCTCCGCCACCGCCTCTTACACCGCTGCTCATTCACAACTTGCCTGTCTGCACCCGCGTTTACACCTCTCACACTCACCCCCACCACCCCTTCGCTTCACCCCCCTGTTCTTCCAACTCCTCCGCCCGCTTCCTTCTCCGCCATTGCCCGCAACGCCCAGTCCTTGCTTTACGCAACACACTTCTTCCAGTCGTGCTCTCTCTTTCCCTCACCTTCCACCTCGCAGCAACCCTCTACCCAGGATAACTGCTCTGCTCTCTCCCCCCATCCCTGATAATACTTGTCACTGCAACACTCAACACCACCAGCTCTGTTCACACGACCCACACACGGAAATCAAAGTTATCGCCCAATGGCGCCCACAGCCTCAGCTCGGCTTGACAGAATCAACACCGTGGCACCCTCGCTCATGAAGCCCAGCATGGGTTTGGGATCCCGGACCCCAATGCACCTCGTCCATGTCTCAAACATGAAGCTGAATGCAGAGATGTTCTCCTCCCGGTGCAAGTCCATTCATCGGCGCATCCTTATTAGGAACTTTTTGACAATGCTCTACCAGCAGCACCCAATCGACTGGATCGAGGAAAACCCTGCGGACGATAAAGATCAATGGCTGGAGCAGACACTCTCTGCTGCTGGCATTGGCCATTCAGATGCTCCTGCTCAGGTAAGCACCCTTGTTTCCTTCACTGCGAGGTACGGCAAAAAGGTAAAGCCTGCTCCATACCAGCCCAGCTAACGGTCAAAAAAATTATTATTTGCGTATTGTCTTGTCATATGAAGGAGTACGAGTATGGCTACGACTACTATGACCAGGACGACTACGAGTACTCGTCGTCGTCCTCACTCGAGTACGGCCACGGCAGCAGCAGCGACAGAAGCTATGGCCGCGGTCTCTTGGAGGAGCCGACGCTATCCCCTTCTTCAGCCGGGGCAGCGTCGGCAGTCACTTCGCGTCGAAGACCTCAGTCCCTGCGATCGAGCAACGTCCCCCTTCCTCGCCCCGTCTCGATGGAGCTACCCGTGGCACTGCAGTCGTATCTCTCGACGGTCTTTGATGTGGACTGGTCTGTCGGTCTTGCCAACGAGAAGCGGCCACCGTTCGGCAAGCAATCGCCCTCCCCGCCCAGCGCCACTGGCGTCGCCGATTCGCCGCGCCACGATGCCCATGCTCAACAGGATGCTTCCCGCCACGCGACCAAGCTCCAGCAGAGCATCGTACGCCAGGACACCCAGCCTCAACACGACACGACGCATGACAGCAGCCGTAACAATCCTGAGCAAAGCCAGCAGACTCATATCCACAACCACATCCATATCCACATCCACAACTACCCGCCAGATGGCCCGCTCAGTAGCACCAGCACCAGCACCAGCACCTCCAGCGAGAGGTCCTGTCCTCCCCCTGTCATTCGATCCTCGCGATACCCGAAGCAACAGCTGCAGGCCACTGTATCTTCGCGGGAGCATCCTCATTCTCAGCAGCAGCATTCGCATTCGCATGCTCCTCGCGGAGCCATCCACAACAGACACGACGACAAAGCACCAATGTCTGCGAACGACCTCCACTCGTACATCTCCGAATTCCCCTCACCACCCTCAAAGACGCAACAATCCTATACAACACCTGTGGCGATAGAAGCGGCTGGTCCAATTACTGCCCCCACACCAACCTCATTTGCATCTTCCTCCATCTCCACCGCCTCCTCCTCGTCCGCTGTATACCCGCCTGAAAAGCCTGTTGGTCATATATCTAATCCAGAAGAAGAGCAGCCTTACATTGCTACAGCGCCTCCAGTTCCTTCGCGATACTCGCGCTCTCCACCCCCGCCGCCTTATACCCAGACATTTGAGGATACTCCAGAATCAAAATACGAGGATCTGTCGTATCCTCGGCCAATGAAGCAAGTGCAGCCTCCAACATTCTCTACGCCGATAAAGCCACAGATGCCAATTCCATCCTCACTTGTCTTGCCATCGCCATCACCGCCGTCACCATATAGCAGTGCTAGCCAGAAGCTGATCGAGTATCAGAAGTACCAGGAGCGTCAAAAGATGTTCCTAAGAGATGAAGAGACCAAGGATCCACGATCTGGAGATGGATTAGGCTTCATCAAGCAATTGTTCAAGCAAAACCCGAAAAAGAAGAAGCCTGTAGCGGTAATCAGCGCCCCATTGTCCTCGACGACGTCGTCCCTGTTGCTGGGCTCCCACACTCCGTACCTGATACAGGACGTTGCTCAGCGGAATAAGCTATCCGCTGTGCCATCTGTCCGGACACGATCTGAACGAATGTTATGATTAAGAGAAAATAAAATAAAGAATCGAAAACACAGTCGTTTCATTGGTCCTGCCCTGATCTTCCGCAACATACCAGTCCTCTCCCTTGTGATTGTTACATCCCCCTCTTCCCTTTTTCCATCGTCTCCTCCACATCCACATCATCCTCTGCACCATCTCGACATCTTCATCCATCTCTCGCGTATAGTCGGAAATAACAACATGCCGCTGGCGGGTCACTCAGAGATCCTGCCTCTGCATGGACACCCTGACGGATCCATAGGTCAATGGAGCGCCTACGCCCGGAATCTCGCCAGGCGCATCACCCTATCGCGTGCGGTCGTCGCCTTCCTCACCATCCTGGCCCTCTATGTCTTTGCCAGCTCCCACTCTGGTGGAAGTGATTCTCTCGGGACCAGGAGCAGCATCGACAATCCTTCCTTGGCAGAGTTACAGATACCATCGAAGGACAAGAAGATCAGGGAAGAGCGCGAGCGGATGATGCTTGAGTGGGACTCGCGGTCAAACTATAGAACAGATCTCTCGGAGGCTGGGCCTGGCCGCATCAGCTCCTACCCAGCACATCTCTTCACATCAAGCTCGGGAGACTACTCACCCTCGACATCAAAGTACGTTCCAGTCACAGCCGTCATTCTTTCATGGAAGCGCAAGGGGGGCGTCAAGGCAGTCGTAGCCCATCTGCGAAGGTACCCTTTCATTCAAGAGATCCTCATCTGGAACAACAATCCAGAAGTCGTCCTCAAGGCCTCCGAGTTTGAATTCCGCGGACAAATGCGCGATGGCGTTATTAACAACACCACCCTCAACACCGGGCCGTCTGTTACCGTCTTCAACTCTGTGGCGAACTTGCACGACTTTTCAAAGTACACCACCTGCACCCTGGCAAAATACGACCACTGCTACATTCAGGACGACGACTGGATCAATCTGTCGCTGGATTCAATGTACACGGTCTTTGTGGATCACCCCAGCAGCTTGGTGACTAGCACGATCCCTGCCATGTACGCTCAGCAACGAACCTGGATGTTCCAGAATCGTCAGATCGGCCTGCATACTGGATTCAGCTGGCTAGGAGCCGGATCTTTTATGCCCAAAAAGGCTGTCTTCAAGTTTCTGTTGCAATTAGGTGGGAGCAACCTGTGGAAAGAGCGAGTCCAGCTTTCGGACCTGTTCTTTTCGCTATGGAGGAACCAGTATCCCATTGTTCTCAGTCATGCCCTGGCCCCTCTGGATCAGAGCTCAAGCTGGAGTGGAAGGATTGACCAATGGAGTGTCGTATACGAGCACATGGTAAGTCTACTCCCTCATCTACCTGCCAAAATTCGTTGCCTGCACTGACGCATTAAGCAACCGACTTTGATATTGACTGTGAACACTTCTTTCTACCTTCGGACAGGCGGATGCAATGATGCGGATCACGACTGTGTTGTCTGGAGTAGGAATAGTGCAAGGATCACCACACAGAGTTGGTGCCAAGTCTGACTTTGTCGCAGATGAAGAAACACCGCTCTTCAAGGATCGCCACACGAGGTTAGTCGCTAGGTTGAAGGAGAGGAATATGTTGGTTCGGATGGATTACAACAAGATACAGTAAAATGTCGAGGGAACTCTCTTGATTGACATCTGAAGGATTATGCTCTTCTCCATTACTAGATCGAGCTGCGCAAATGACAAGTGTCTATTCCAGACCGATGTGGACATGTTCCCAGCGCCAGAGTTAGTCAAGTGGCCAGCAGAGCCTCACAACAGAGATATTCACGCACACGAAGCCCGTTTCAAGGCACTGGATTACCCGAGCGCAGAGTTTGTCGCTATGCACACGTATCACTATGCAGTGGATCAGGATCTGTCGACTTGCTGGCGCAGTTATCTTCCATTGGTGAAGGGCCAGTTCTTTGGTGTGCAGTTCGTGCTGCCACTGATGGATTTGCGCGAGAATGCAAAGTCGGTTGAGATTTGGTCGACATTGGCTTCGACGCTGCAGGTCCTTGAGTCCAACATGATCATCAAAGCCAGTATTAATGGCGACGCATGGGTATGTATTTTGGATTTGCTTTGTTGTTTATTTTATTTTATAATCTCCAATCTGACCTCTCTCACTTTCCCCCTTTACTCTTGTTTAACAGATGACTTGCTCAGGAACGACTGAGAGGACCCAGGGGTCTGTCCGGTTTATGGATCTGAGCTGTACAGACACAGGGAAGAAGGTCGGCATCCAACTCGATACACGGGGGATTCAGTATCTTCGCTTCGAGATGACGGAGAAGGTGGCTTCACCCATCGAAATTTGCGGATTCCGTATTGGAGACATGTTGCTTTAGCCGACTTTTCTTTCATAGCATTTTCGACCATATAAATACATACACCCTTTTTTTAGAGTCTTTTTTCATACTCGTTTTCTCTATACGGAAAGAAAGTAAAAAATAAAACTTTTAATATATTACGCTTTATCAATTTAGATGGTTTACATCGAATCTCCAAATGCAAGCTACATTCTACAAAGGTTCGCTGTTAAATATCATGGATGGAAGCAGGGGGATTGTGTACAGGCTATACATTTCTTTTTCTTTCTTTCTTTTTTTACAAGGAGGCGGCGATGAAGGTCAATGTTGAACCCACAGTTGAGAGGATCGTCAACGCCTGGATGACAGTCAAGGTAGGACCGTGGTTTGTGCTTATACTGCTGACGGATGGGGAGCCGCTGATGTAATGTGGGCCGGTGACATCGTTGCTGGGGATTGGAGCCGTGGGCCCGTTATTTCCATCACCGTTGGCGCTGTCACCAGTATTATTTCCATTATCTCCACTGGTTCCGGCGGTTCCGCCGCCATTCCCGTTGCTATCGCCACTACTGCTGACACCGATGATACCAACGCCGTTGAAGGCCAAGAGGTTGGTTTCTGAAGGTCCCTTGAAGTTCTTGACAACATTATGGGTGCCGAGCTGAAGGATCCTGTTTCCGAGGCTCCTGGGGGACCACGAGCCGTCGGACCGGTCGCCCTGCTCAGCGCCCATGATCAAAGCGGCGATACCGGCGACGCTTGGGGCAGAGAAGGACGTGCCGCTGTCGGTGTAGACCTCACGGTTGGTGGGTCCGATCCAGGTCGAGCGAACACGCTCGCCGGGGGCATAGATGTTGACGCACTTGCCGTAGTTGGAGAAACCCGACATTTGGTCATTGATGTTGGTCGATCCTACTGTGAAGGCCATGGAGGCTGAGGCTGGGGAGTAGTTGCAAGCATCCTGACCAACGTTGCGCTCGTTTCCGTTTCCTGCCGCAGCAACAATGAACATGCCAGACTGGACCAAAGTGTCGACAGCAGAGTTCAAGACCTTGGAGTAACCAGCGCCAAGGGAGAGGTTGACAACATTCCGGTGATTCGAGGACAGGGAGTTCTGTTTGATGACCCAGTCGAGGGCGGCGAGGATCTGTGAGAGGGTGCTGGTGCCATCCTTGTTGAGGCCCTTGACGGCAATGAGGTTAGCCTTCTTGGCAACACCAAAGGTGTGAGAGCCAACAACGCCGGCAACGAAGGTGCCGTGGCCGTTGTCGTCGGTGTTGGGAGCGCCGGGGACGGTGGTCGTTCCCCAGTGGGCACGGCCCTCAAAGTCGACGTGGTTGATGTTGATGCCGGTGTCGATAATGTAGACATCGACACCCTGGCCTGCCGAGTTGGGGTAGTTGTAGTCGGTCGAGAGCGGCAGGTGGCGCTGCGAGACGCGAGGGAGACCCTAATATGGAAAATGTGTAGAAATCGTAGGAAAGTTTGAAAGTTGGGAAAGTTAGCAAATGAGTAAACACAGTGGGAAATTTTATGTTTCAGCGTCAGTGTTGAGTGGAATGTGGGAATGCGGTTTTCAAGGAATGCGCGCAGGGCTCATCGACGACGATACACGACGGGGTGTCAAAACTACATGTGCACGACGGCGTTTCACCGGGGAAAAAGAGGAACTTACCCAGCTGGGCGCACTCCGCTGCACCGTGTACGCATTGTTGGGTCCGAAAGAGTCCTTGGCGCTCACAGGCGAGACATACTCCTTGACCTCATGCACCTTCTTGGAGATGCCGTTGTCGTTGTGCAGCTGCGAGTCTTCCGAACCTGGAATCTGAACCTCGCCCTCGATCTTTTGATCTGCTTTCTGGGCATGGAGGTCCATCTGCTCGCCTATGACATCCAAGGCCCGTTCGAGGCGCTGCACTTTGTTCGCCATCGCTACTTTGTTATTGTAGTCCTCCAGCTCAGGAAACCGGATCTCGATATCCTTTTCCACAAGATCTACGCCAGCGTCGCTTGCCAGCATTTCAGCCTCTTCGTCTGAGAAATCTCCATGCCAGACATGGAACTCGTCGTCGTCAAAAGTGAGCCAGCGACCCTTGGATTTGATCTGGAGTGGTTCTGTTCCTGTGGTTGCTAATGGTGTTGTCGTGTTCGAGTCATTCTCGTCAAAGGTATTCAGAGCCTCGACCTGAGCCTTGGACTTGCCATGGCGCCTGTTATGGCCGGCAAGGGCTTTGGCCTGTGAGATGGACAAGGTCAGCTCACCGGCTTTATAGTCAAACTTGGGGTGTGCTCCATCTGTCTGAATTCTGGAGACACCAGCCAATTGGATATTTGCGGCCGAGCCCTCTTTGAAGCGGACAAGGTAGTCTGTGGCATGGGTGAAGGGCACGAGCAGAAGTGGAAGAGGCAAGAGGCATGCAACTTTCATTGCTGATTAGATGGGAAGGAGAGATGGGAAGAAGGAATTAGTGGGAAGTAGGAGAGAGAGAGAGAGAGAGAGTGTGTGTGTGTGTGTATGTGAGGCAAGAGAGTGTTTTTTCAAGTGCTGTCTATCTAATTGGCTCACTTGATCTGGGGATGGCAGGGGCTTAAATATACTAGGATGAGAGCGAAGGTGGCGAAAAGAGGAGAAGAACAAGAAAAGATAAAAAAAAAGAGGAGGAGGGAGGATAGATATACGGAAAACAGGCAGGGAGAAAGGAATGATGTGCAGTAGATCGGCGGCCGTTGGAGAAACACATATTATAACATTCCACATATAACATTCGCGATATGAGACGACGCTTTTTCCATGTAAGACCGGTGGTTGCATTTTTTTGACATTTTGTTCTGTTCGAAATTCCAACTCACCCGCATCAACTACAGGATCCCATGGATGTATACATGCACAGCAATGTAGTAAATATAGCATACTAAGCACATATAGCCAGGTTGCACATTAGACTACATGCGGGGGAAAAGCCCGATGGACCCACAGTTGCACTCTGGAATATAGTTGGGCTAGCTAGTACCAAGGGTGACGACAGCGCAACTCCTGCGCGATTGCCGGGGAATAGATAGATGAGCGAGCCCTGTGTGGCGTTTCAAACTATCTAGAGGACGAATGAAACTTTAAGGGCTGGACTCTGCGCCCGAAACCCGCACCAATCGCACCGCCGAAACCTTTGGAAACGTCAACGGAAATGTCAATGGATATTATTGAGATCACTCAACCGAACGTCGACAACCGTGACACGCGAGCACGCATGGCACCCATGCAGTCATATTCGTGCGACACTAGGTCGTGTCCATGTGCTTGACGCGGTTCGGACTGCGGCGCAGGAGCAAACCTAAACGTCCTTGGAGTTTTAATAATATGTAATAATATGACCAATCTTCGCCTGTGTCAACAGGAGTCAACTGTACTCATCTGTGTACAAACTTCCCAGTTGGTTTTAGGCCTCCATGGCTCTGTTCCACGCTTGCTGCCCACACATAAGTACCCCAGTTTTCACCCTCCCTCTTCAAATCAAACAATAATCCTTGCTATACACCCGCCATTCTTCACTCGCAAAAATACTAAACATGGCCGCAATCCAGGAAACGCCGTCTGCTCGAGAGAATGCCATGGCTATGGGACCGTACATGATCTGCGAGGATCCACCCCACTATCTTTCAGCAGTCGGCTTCAAGGACATTCCCGAGATGGTCAGAGTCCTCAACATCAACAAGGATGTCTACAACGGCACTTCCTCTTTTGAATACCCGTACCTCGAATCACACGCCCAGGCCAGAGTCGCACGAGCTGTTGCAAACACCGCCGAGAAGGGCTACAACACCCGTTGGGCCATGCGTACATCTCCAGAAGGGCCACTAATTGGTTGGATCCACACGCACTCTGAACCAACTATTAACGAGGTCCATCCAGAGACTAGCAGGCCACTTAAGGTTACCAGCATTGGATATTGGGTCAGTCCTGAGTATACACGCAAAGGATACGCAGGGAGATCTGCCCGGTTCGTAACGCAAGAGATCCTATTCAAGGAGCTTGATTACGACATTGTGCGTGGAGAGTCCTATCTTTACAACACTGGGAGCCGCAAGGCCATGGAAGGAGCAGGGATGGTGTTGGAGATGGAAGCAAAGTCGGTCTTTATCCAGAAGCTTCAGGAGGAACGAAATGTCTGTTGCTATGCTGCTCATCGAGATAACTCAACAAGGAGTGTGATCACCAAACCACGAGCGTGAGAGCGTAACCCCGAGCCATGCAAACATAAAACTGCTATTAGAGAACTCTGTTATAAAACTGCACTCTTTTCCTTGCACTTTGCTTATCATTGCAAGCATTGTATCCACCTCGGCATTTGGTGTACACTGCACTCATTGGAGTCTTTTGTATGTATATTCTTTATTGTACACGGCGAAGGGGGAGGGGAGGGGAATGTGAATAAAAAGAGGCGCTGCAATTCAGTCCAGGGCAACGGACCGTACTCTAGTCTTCTCATTCCTGACCTTGACCAGCGTGGTTTTTGGAACCTTTGCGGTCTTCTGATGCTTGAGAGGCAGCTTGAGCGCTCTGCTAAGTTCCGTGTCATGTGCAATCGCAAGACGAACGTTCTTCAGCTTGACAGCCTTGGCAGACTTGGAGAGCTCGTGTTCTGTCATGGACATGTAGAGATCCCCACCCGTGAGGTCGCTGCTCGTGAAGCTCATGGTCTCTTCCACCTGGTCATCTGACTCTGATTCACCCTCGATCACATCCTCCAGCGATGGGGCTGTGGACTTTGGGATCTTGACACTAGCAGATTTCCGCAGAGGAGTCGAAGAATGCTGACGCTTCTTGGAGATCTTGACGACCCAGACGTCGGGCTGCGCAGTTGCAACCGAGGAGCTGTTGATGCTGGCCGCGGTCATAGTCTTGCTGATATTCGTGAACCCGTCCTCGCTAAGTGCAGAAACGGTCAAGGGCGCAAGCTGGGCTGCGGAGGCGTCGATGTAGATCTCATCGTCATCTTCTTCGCTGTCTGAGGCGTAGGCCGAGTTGACGACCGACCAGGAGGAGACGCTGATTCGGTCAAGGTCATCGTCGCTCACGGCCCTTGTCAACATGGCCCTGCTTGTGAGGTTGAATGTAGGAGCATTATCGGCAGTGTTCGTTGTGATGTGAGAGTTGTACTCTGATTCGAGGAGGACAGAGTACGGGTTGCGAACCTCGATTGGAGTCTGGGGGAGGATGATCGACATGTTTTGGTAGCGCAAAGGCGTGTGTCTGTGTGTCTGTGTGTCTGTGAATGTGGACGAGTGGATGAGTGGGGAAGTTGCTGTGGAGTGGGGAAGGAGGGTGGAGGAGAAAGAGGTATTTATAAGGATCGGGTCATCGTACGCCCCGCTGTGGACCACACAGACTAGGATCATACGGTCCCTCGTGCCCTTGCAGTCTTGGTTTCCATCCCGTCCCTTTTTTTTTTTTTGGTATTGCTGTTTGTAACAACAACGTGTTTCGGAAGCAGTTGCCTCCATGTCCTCTCTCTGTGCGCGTGCATGCGCCGTAGTTCGTGCTCTCGCTGCGGACTTTGATTTCCTGACATAGAACGAAACTGCGGCCAGAATGGGAACACAATTGGAGCAATTATGAAATCACTGAGAGTGTGACAGAGACGGAGATGACGAACCTCTTTCCATGCGCATAATGATGACGACCCGGCAACATGGACCATGCTTCTCTTTCCCTCGTCGATCTCTCTGTCATGGTTCCCATTCTCCGTGGAACCATGTACGGGACCAGTATAATTGGTATGGAGCTGGCTGCGTCGCAAGTTCACGGACCCTGCATTCGCCGCAGCAATGCGTTAACAGAGACAAAGAGCAAAAGCAAAGGGGCGCATTGGCGCGTCTCCTTTGACTGCGTCGCTTTTCAAAAATAATTATGTTTAACAAGGTCGTGCATGGTTGGTGTTCCTCCTATGTATCTCGATCTCAATATTGGTCGCGGGCTCCTTTTATCTGCGTACAGTAGATCGGGTTGTACGTGAAGCCCCTTCACGCTCCCTTTTGGCGGCCGACATGGGGATCGACGTCTCCAGTCATGGCGCCCCACGAGGGTGCGCAACCGACTGCAAAAATGCACGAACCACCACTGTGTGGGCTGTGCGACCAAGTGTGACTGTTGCAGCGACGAGCCCCCCGCAAGCCACGAGGGGAGCAAACAACTCAAACAGGTGAGCACCTGTCCGGTGTCGCTTTTCCCCCTCATCCATCCCAACTCGCGTGCTCCAGCTGCAAAAAGAACATTAATAGCTCGACAAATGGGTGATGCAGGATTCTTCAAGGTAACAACAGGGAGAGGCTGCAGCGCTGGGCAGTAAACACCATTAGTCCATCCCCTACAAGAGCGACAGGTCGCCATGGATACATCAACGCGTGTGCTAATCAGCATCTCAATACAATTCAGGGCACGAGTGCCGACCAGGACGCGCGGTTCAGCGACAAGCAAAAGAAGCTGCTTCGATCCATGCGCTTCCCGTCCGAGTTCAACCAAAAGGTATCCTTCGCTCGAGAGTTCTGACTTGTTCTCAGAGAGAGACTGATTTTCTGACTTTTTGTATTTCTCTTCGCCTATTCTAAAAGATCGACATGAAGAAGGTCAACTTGAAGGTCATTAAGGGATGGATGGCACAGCGTATCAGTCAGCTACTCGGGATCGAGGACGAGGTCGTTGTTGAGTACGCCTCTGGCATGCTGGAAGACGATGTAAGAAGCCTCCCCGCCGTCGCAGGCACTAGAAACCACACGGATAGACCTTTGTACAGGATTTGACTTTTTTTTTCCCTCCTTCATTTTCTTACAACTGATGTGGGGCCATGAAACATAGGTACCTGATCCAAAGATGATGCAGATCAACCTGCAGGGGTTCCTCGACAAAAACTCGCAGGTGTTTGTTCTGGAACTTTGGAAGCTGTTGATTAGTGCACAGAAGAGTCTGGGCGGAATCCCTCAACAGTTCCTGGATCAGACGAAGCAGGAGTTGCTTCAGGCCAAGGTAAAATCTCCTGAAACAGGGAGCGCTAACTGTATTCATTTACAAAACAGAAAAATCGTCAGCGATCAATAATGTCGATGCAGAAACTAACACCTTCGCGCTATTGCTTCTTTTATGTCATAGCGTATCAAAGAGTCTGAGCTGGCTAAAGTGAAGGAACAGGAGGAGAAGGAACGAGCTGTAGCGGAAGAAGTCAGGAAGAAGGCACAGGCCATTCGCGATGCCTCCAGGCCAAAGGCGTCGTCTCTCGGCAATGGAGTATGTTGTCGTTTATTACGGTCGTGGCATCTACAGGACAAGTTTAAATATGTGTACTGCTGATGAGACCGGTCAGAGTCTAACACCAACATTCTTTCTCTTTTCTTGCTTTCAGGATGCAGCTGATTCCAGGACGATGCTTCACGAAAGACCACGCGACGATCGCTACAGTAGGGAACATGACGGAAGGAGAGAAAGACATGGTCGTTCCAGGAGCAGGGATGGGCGGGACTCACATGACAGTCGGCGACATCATGAAAGTGGAAGACACGATCGACACCGGGATCGAAGCAGGGACAGGAATAGAGAAAAGGACAGGGAGAGAGAAAGAGAAAGAGAAAGAGACAGAGACAGAGACAGAGGCCGAGATTACCGTCGAAACTCTCGTCGTCATAGTCGAAGCCGCAGTCGCAGTTATAGTCGTGGACGCAGTGGTAAAGAACACAGCAAGGAGCGAAGGAGTCATAAAGAGCAGCAACACCATGGACGCGACAGGAGTCGGGATCGTGAACGCGAACGCGAAAGGGATCGCGATCATGGAAGACATCGCGATGACACGAAGCGAAGACGTGTGCGTTCAGCAAGCCGATCCAAAAGCCGATCTAGAAGCAAATCTGGAGAACGATCGCCGGTGGCGCGTAGTAAAGTAACGTCCAGGTCCAGATCGCACAGTCCAGCCTCGGCAGGTTCAGATACTGCAGGACAAAACAAGAACGAGGAAACAAAGAATGGCAATGGAGACGGCGCAGATACGAAACCTGCTACTGGTGCTGCAAAGGTCGATCCGAAAGCGTTGGAGAATAAGTTGCGTGAGAAGTTGCTTCGGGAGCGCGTTTTACAGTCGGTGAGGAACAAAAATGCACCAACATCGTCATCGTCATCGTCCTAGGAGATACAATTGTAAGATTATCTATATTTCTTGTTCTTTCACTCTTAGTTTGACAACGCAGCATGCAGTTTTGGCTTTTCTTCAAATAAAAAAGTTGCCGCCCGAACAACAGTGTGTAGAAGCGAGTCGATGAAATACAGTCAACTTGTCGCGGGGATATTTGAGTTTTGAGAACGCTTCACAATTGAAACCGCGCCTGCGGAAGCGAACTTTTAAAAATACGCGAAACCACCTGCAGTGATGAGACACGCAACACGCGTATGAAGTATTTAAATGTAGGTGGCGGTTGCTGCAAATGCAGTGCGGAGCATCCCTCGGTGGCCACGAGGGTGCGGAGGATTGGACCGAGGATTTCTAGGCCCTCCAGAATGTGGCGAGATAAAGAAGTCGTGTTACTGCAACAAATCTACCAAAAAAACCTGCCACATGCACTTGAGGGGACACAATCCGTTCTCTTCGTCACAAATGTGCGCTTTACCCCGGATGACCCTTGCTGCCCTTCGGGGGCGCAGTCAAGGAAACCTAGTACATTCCATGAACCAACTGAACAGCCTCTTCTTTTGTCGTCCTCATCATCTGCTTGGGGGGGGGGGACTTGACGAGCACTCAAAGGCCTCCTGGCTCGCCGCTCGAGATCCAACTTGCTCACTTGGTGTCTTGATTGGGGGTTGCGACGGAATGAGGAACCGACTCCTTATTCCCCGGCTTGTGATTGATCAACTCTTGGGGCCAGGAGAGCGTGCTTGTTGCACAGAGTCCAATTAAAAAGTCTATTTGGATGGGAGAAGAAAGTGTCGGTTTGTGCGTTGTGTGAAAGTTCAAAACAATAAATACAAATAAAAATAGAAGGCGCATATCACATGAAGCAATGAACCTTCCAAAAGCTCACATATCTCATGGGAAAGTTTGAGTCAAAGAAAATCTGCGCACGTACTTCTTTGCATCTCCTCGTAGGAAAGCCGAAAGCAACACAACCTTCGCATGAACCACTAGTGGGGTTCTTTTCAACCAACATCAGTGACACACTGTAGACCATTGCCCAAAGCCCTTCCCCCATCCTCGCAGCCCTACAGACGCTAACCGAAAACATGTCTAGACCACATCCATGATCCCAACGCCCAAGACCAGGTCGCACAAAAATTAAAAGACAGCAACTCATGTGCTCTCAAATAGATGAAGAGGAGGCGCGGTTTATATTCGACTCTGTATTTCTCATGAAGTGGGCGCTACGCATTTAACATGTACATGACGCCGAGGCAGAGTAGCAAGGACTAACACAAGTGCTTCGCGTGGATCCACATTGGACCTGGCAGGAAATATCGCTGCCGCAGCCAGTATTACACGAATTGTACGCCGCTGTGCAAGCGTCATTGCACTTATTGAAATTGCTGTTGCAGTTGTCGATACACGAAAACGGGTTCTGACTCGTTGTCGTTGTCGTCGGCGATGAAGATGGTTGCGACATCGATGTCAATGTTGCCGAGGTTATCGTCGCAGTCGCGCTGGAACTGGCGGAGCTCGAGGGAGTGGACGTTGCTGATGACGGACTGATGTCCCGGGAATTGCGGTTGATCTGCGGCACTACGACACCAAGAACAACGCCCAAGACCACCGCGATGGCCACAATGAATATGCAGCATCCCCAAAAGACTTTGCGCCTCTTATGGCCCGATGATGCTGGGAAATGCGTTGTAACAGCGTGGATTGTTTCGCTGCTTTTATAGGGAGTATTGGGCGACGATCCAGTGATGCCAGGGCTATAGTTCACTGCTTGGTATTGGTTGGGGCTCTGCGGTGAGGGCGAGACGAAGGTGGCAAGGCTCACCGCCGCGTTCGGGAGTTGTTGCATTTCCGGTTGTTGAGAAGGAGGCACAGGGTATGGCTGTGAATATGGTTGAGGATGCCGGGGTGGCGGTTGAGTGTATGGCTGCTGATAATAGGACCCGGCAGGATAAGGATAATCTGGGTGGGACATCTGGTGCGAAGTGCCATCTTCTGGCGCATAAATGGCATAGGCAGGAGGAGGCACGGAACTGGACCCCATGTCATGCAGGGGTTGTTGCTGCTGCTGCTGGACAGAGTGCGAGTCCACGTACCCATTTGCAGGTCGCGATAGTGGCGTGGGGTCGACTGCTTCCGTGTGAGGAGCACGTACTCCAGATTCGTCAGGGGGTGGGGCAGGGGCGCCATCGGTCGTTGTTTGAGGCGCGCGTCCTCCGGCTCCACCAGTGTGCGGAGACCGCCTTTCGCTGCCCTCGGCTACCCAAGTGTTTTCGCTGGCGGCACTGAGCGACTGCGGGTTCGCAAGAGGCATGTCGATGGATAATTAATAATAATTATTATGAGACAAAGAGAAATATTTTTGTTGATCTGTTCTCTCGACGTGTCGTCAAGAGTGCGACAAAGGAAACGGAAAGGGGGGGTTGATTAAGGACAGGAATGAGAAAGCAATGAGGGGAGCGATGAGGGAAGCGATGAAGAGAAAATGCTGAGTTAAAACTCTTGAGCTCTCAGACCTGAGCTGCAGCTCGTGGGTGATTACACATTTTCAAAACATTTGCATGCCCGAGTTCAGTAAACAGAGCATGTTCTAGGCTACGATGCCATGGATGCTGGGGATAAACAGTCGTAGTGGGTCTAAGGTCGACCGCCACAATAAAGCTAGTGTCGACCGCCATCACACTTGTTTAAGTGCTTTAAGCTACTCCTGCTGTTGAGGCTGGATATGGTCCGGGCGAGGCTTTCTAACGAATCAAGATAGTGTACAACCAGTCGCGTTCCCATGACTAACACAGCGGGCCCACACAACTATTGCCACCCCTCGTCAGTGTTAAAAACTTGAAGACATTCTCTACCAAAAAATCTATCCTCTCCATCCTTTCCATGGCTCCCAGGTGCCTCTTTCCCAGCAGGCTCTGTAGCAACGTGCGGTCCGCGTCATGTGGGTCAAGTGTAGGTCCTGGACAGATCCCACCTTCGTGGTCTTACAGACGCCCACCACAGGGACAGTAACCACCCTCAAGAATGTATCCATAGCCTTCGCTCCACTCGCCTCGGGGCCCGGTGTACTTTGCCTTCTTGTCTCTTGCTGTGATACCACGCTCCTTCTCGCGTTCGACCGTTGTCTTACATCTGGACTTCCAGATGAGCTCAGTCGCTTGTTTCTCGAGGTGTCCAACGAACTTGTGTATCACTGTGTGTGCTATTGACAGGGGAGTACTGAAGAGGGGAGCCCACTCCTTGATCAAACTGATTGGCGT
>MU617056.1:0-25132 GCA_025201705.1 Dissophora ornata
TCGTTTAAAGTACGTGTGAAGGAGATCCTCTTCGATGTAGACGACTTGATCAAGGCCGCACCTGGCTGACGCGATAATGACATCGCGCATCGCGCTAGGCAAGGCCGTGCACAAATGAATTACTCTGACATAAAAGGCCCTCACCGCCCTTCCTTTTTTTTTTCTCGCTCCCCCCTTCTCTTCATTTATCTTCTCACACTCTTATACTACCCTTTGCGTTCACATCATAATCGATATGGACAGTTATTTCCAGACTTCACAGAGTCTCATTAACACTAACCTAGCTCGCTATCCAGTCTTGGCTGTTGGCCTTCCTCTTGTCGGAGGCTTCCTCACAGCGGTTCCCTCCCACCGTCATATCAAGGGCTACTACGAATCTCTCCGTAAACCTGACTGGGCAATTCCATCCTCTGTATTCGCCCCTACCTGGACTGCTCTCTATGTCTCACTCGGATATGCATCACACTTGGTCGCCCTCCGCTCTGGACCCAACACTCTTCCTTCGACCCGCGATTTTGCCAAGACTGGCTTGGGCATCTATGGCATCAACATGCTCCTCAACTTTGCTTGGTCTCCTTTGATGTTCTGGAAGCAGAAGATCGGTGCTGCCCTTGTTACTGCCGGGGGTTTGACTGTAAGTGCAGATCTCAGTTGAATTTACCTCCTTTCCACCCGTCAACGCGACAAGCTATAGGATAGAGCTTTGGCCTTTCATTTACTTTCCATGGAGGGCGCACATTTGAATGAGAGTCAACAAGACAAAAGTGGATAAGAAAGAAATGGTCTGGACCGTGATGAACATGATGAACAGTACAGAATAATTGGAGCTCTTAATGCTCGCCGTACATATTTCATTTGGCTCCCCTTCTCTCTTTTACTTTTTCTGCTCGACCCTCCATCAAAAGCCTTAATTATCAGTGCATTTTTTCAGATAGTACAAACCTCTCGCATGCACAATGGCGGCTTTTACATGCTGCGAAAGGAATCCTAACATCCTTCCTTCTGCTTCTTCGATCTACCTACTTTCTTCTTAGGCTTCATCTATTGCTGTTTCCTTCTACTTTTTCAAAGTCGATAAAGTTGCTGGTTACCTGACGATCCCTTACGTCGCTTGGCTCGGATATGCCACCGCATTGAACTACGATGTCTGGATCAAGAACGCCTCAGGTCCCGCCGCTGACCATGCTCGCAAGATTGGCAAGGACGTCAACGACGCAGCCAAGCACACCAAGAACGATCTCAGGGATGCTGCTGAGCATGCCAAGAAGGAAGTCAAGGATACTGCCCACTCCGCAAACAAGAATGCCTGATAGGCCGCTGATGAGGCCGCTGACAAAGTCGATCGTGAGCTGCGCTAATTCTCCATAGTCAAAATATGAGCGGTTCTTGATTGGGACATGGTGATTTTCACAATCGTACTTCTTTTTCCATCCTCTTCTCTTTCTTCCCCCTCCTCTTCGCGTCCATATTATGAGCTTTACAGACCGTTGTACATAGTTAACAATGACAATTGAAGAAATATCGACCATTCGCGTTTGTTTGGATATATGTAACACTCGGAATTTAACTACACTGGCTATTCGACGTTCACCATGGCGCCCTCCAGGTCTCCAGCACTCAGCATGCGGTAAGAGTGATCAAACGCTCTCCACACTCTCGCCAGTGACTCGCCGCGACATGTGCCCGTGATGTTACGATGATGCAGGAAAGGATCCACAACCCTAAACGTTGGCGGGCGAGCAATCTCATTGCGGAGCTCCCTGCTTGTCTTTGATACAAACGAAGCTCTACCCACATGGATCGCCGTCGTTGTGTAGTTGAAATGCCGCGAGAAGTACTCGAAGAAGTCGATCAGCAGCCGCGCAAGCGATTTCTTGTTAACACGGCCAGATCCTGTATGGAATCCGTCCTTGTTGTCGTCAAATCGGCAGTGCACCATATCGCTCTTGCTTGAGTTGACAAGACTTGTGGCGCTGGTGACGGCGTTCTTGGTATTATGGTTAATGCGCAAAGTGAGTTCTCTCATACGTTCAAAGGGCTGCTGCTGCAACTTCGGAAGCACAGAGTTTTTGTCCCATCCCCAGGCGGACGCAGCAGGCGCCAATTGAAGTTCCTGCTGAAGGAATACGATACCAATCCAAGTGATCGCGTAGCTACTGAGGTATCCGCTCCTCGAGTCATTGATTCCTTGAGCTTTACAAATGGCCTTGATCATATACAGGAAAGGCTTGACCCGCTCATCAATCGTAGTATAGGCGCGAATAAGTTCAGAGTTGACCACGCCGAGATTATTGCCAGTGTTCAGGTCGCACTCCATTTTCGTCCTGGGGTCTTGAAACTTGACGATAGGTACCATCGCATTGGGAACAGCGAAAACCTTCTCCATCCCCCCCTTTGATCTGAGAAGGCTGGCGAGATAGTTCATGTCATTCAGGCTCTGGTGTTCGTGAATATTCTCACCAATGATACAAAAGTCGGCATCGCTGTTGGCCATGAGCAGACCGCTTACGAACGAACTGTAATCCCAAGACGTGCAAATATTATGCGGTGAGTTGTGCAGCACATCAAGTCTAAAACGTGGCTGTATTGACATTGACCTCACATAATTCGTACCCGAATGCCTCGACTTTAAAATTCTCTGCAGGGAACTCCGTTGTGATAACGTCTTCCAGAGTTGATTTTAGTTGCTTATGTCGATCCATGAGCTCAGACGGTGGAAGTAGTTCCTAGACGTTATGGAGAGGACAGATCATATGTCAGTTTGGCTTTGGGGCTTTTATGCCATACGCATAAAATCTGAATTTCCACGCACCTTGTACTTGATCATGATGTCTCGAGTCAAGCGGCCATAAAATGTTGGGTCCACATCCTCTGAGGATAAGTCAATGAGACGAAGATCGTTGTTGACGCCTTTCCAATCGTACAGATCCTCATAATTCACGCCAGCAAGCCAACGGATAGGCCTCTTCGGACTACCAGAGAACTTTGCTAACGATAGTGCTGCCAACTTCTCAATATCTGCATCGATCCCCTCTAGCTCGGTCCCCTCACCCTTGGCTCCCTCACCCTCGGTCTCCGAGTCCGAGTAGTCAGTAGGAGGGTCCCGAGACTCCGTCATCTGTTGCCAGAACCCGCCGTTCGCACCTCTTTCCTTGGCTTTTTCATAGTTGCGTCGCTTTCTCTTGCCGTTGAACCGCCGGGTATATTTTTTCACACCTTTAACATTCTTAATGGGTCGGTCCACTCGTGTGCCATCATCGCCAATGCTGTCCTTATTATTGCCGTTCCTGGCAACAAAATCTGCGCCATTGACTCCCATATTTTGAATCTCAATAATCTCCCCTCCAGAACCATTGTGGAACCACACGTGCTTCCTCAGATGTGCGATAATCGCAGCAATCATATCTTGCGAATGCTTGTACACTCCGGCATATTGGGTGCTAAAAATCTCTCGGTGGGCCTGACCCTCCGCAATAGGTCCTCCGAAATGGCCCTGGCTGCGCCGCGTGAGCAAAGGTCCGTCATAGCCGACGTTTTTACGGATAGGGTCCATTCCATGTTCCACAGAATCATAGTCGCTAAAGTCGCCCTCGTCTAACTCGTTGATATCTTCCCCATGCACAATGTCAGGGTCACCCGAAGGAAACAATTCATAATTGCCCAGATACTCCAGGGCGAACACGCGGACACCCTTGGTGGTCAAAAGCTTGGATTGGAGAATAAGGTGCGCAAACGCAGCGGTGTGGCGATTGGCAAGGAACTTGGGTTCGAGGCAGAGACGGTAGGCCGTTATGAAGTCATTGGCTAATTCATCGTACTTGAGCGGGAAGTCGTATTTCTTGAGCTCGTAGAGGCGGTAGCAGGCGCGCTCGTAAAGAATAGTGTCGTAGAGGCAACCAACAAAGTCACCGTCGTCCCTGGTGAACGCTTCGGCGAGCTCAGCTGATGAGAGAGCGTTGACGGCCGATGAGTTTACAGTGGCCATGGTGGTTTTTGCTTTGTTTCGCTTGAGGCTGCAATGTGATTGCGAATGTGGAACTGAAAGTGGATTAGATTCTGGGCAGTTTGAGAAAGAAGAGCACCTGATGGTGTGGGAAACGTGGTCGAAAGAAGTCCGCCAGGGGGCACAGTAAAATTCCAGCGACGGTCAATGCTCGCATTTATTTGGTGGCAACAAATCGCTGCCAATTAAGGGCAGCGGAGTACACCAAAAGTACAATAACTCGCCATTGCAAGACTTAGCGCACTTGCAATATTCGCTATCGGCAGTGATCTGCAGGTGGGACCACAGGATTTGTTGCTGGGCGTCGGTGAGGGTACAGCCTAGACACAGGTTGAAGTCATTGTTATTGACATTGATGTAGATGCTAGACTTGCTGTGGGAGTACGTCCACTCATAATGACCATGTTGCCATCGCCACGGTAGCCACTGGCGCGAAGACCGACACCAAGTCCCACCCCGGTCGCTATGTGGCTCAAATCAATCTAAACATCTTCATCTTGCAAATACTGGAATAACCGGCACATGTTGGATTGGTCTTGTATGGAAAGCTAGTCCCATGGCTCTAGCTCACTTTGATTGACTGAATGCATCGCCGTAGTGCTGCCGCAGAGGTTGCTGTTGTTTTATTTGCTGTCGCGACTACATCCCGATTCGTTAGTGCTGGGGACTTGACATACGTCCTTGGAGTTGGTCAGAAGGAGGAGGGAAAGCCTTCGGATCCCATAAGGGAGCATCCGGAGAAATTGGGCATGCTTTCCAGTCTGGTGATGAGGCTGTTGTAGAAGGCGGTTGCTTGAACGGGGTGATATATAAGCCGGTGAGGGGGAAAGAGTTTTACTGCTCGGACATATTCTAGGCTCGACCCGGCCTTGATATATTCGTTGTTGTTGTTGTTGTTGTTGTCATCGTGTTATGTTTTCGGTTGACCGTGGAGATAGTAGTTTGTGGCGGTAATATGCGGAAGCTAAAATCAACTACAATGTTTGTTGGGGGATAGGAGGCAACCTTGGTGAAGAAAGGCGCGTCGATACGGTAACAGTGTTTGGATATCACTGCATGCAGCTTCCGATGTATATTCGAGGCGGGTGAGGAATGGAAGTGATTACATGCGTGGGGAGGGACCGTGAGTTGACGAGTTAACGATCATATTTCCTTTTTTTATTTTTTATTTTTTTGGGAGAAATACAAAGCTAATAGTCAGGCATCGTACTCGGGAGAGTTTCCGATCTGTCTATCGCCAAAGTACCAAGTCGACTATGAACCACTAGGTCATGTTGTAACGCGTTCCAAACAATCTGAATACTTTTAGATGTAACTGCTTCTTCAGCTCAATCCATGCTTCCTCATCAGGTCGAGGCGGAGAGGAATTCCACATATTCTCGGAAATAGATAGACCTGGCACACCCTCGAGTTCCAATACTTCGAGTCCTCTAAGTTGCGTTAGAGAGTCAAGTACAACAAGTTCCCATGCACCGTGGTCGCCTTCTTTAACGCCCCCACGTTCCCAGATCTCTCGATATCGCTCAAACACGACCGCCTGCGCCATAATCATGTTGATGCTGATCCTCAATGATTTCAGCGATTCTTGACAGCACCAGTCTATGCTTAAGAATCGATCAATCCTCACAGACGCATTATCAATCTGAAAGACGCTCAGGTTGGGACACAATTCCAACACAGCTACCGTCTGAAAAATGCGACCAGGGAAAGTCGGGCTATAGGTAAACACCTGGAGTCGATCTCGTAGACCTGGATCTCGTAGATAGAACGCGGCATCAAACTCAAGGCGGGCCCTCGTAAATGAGATTGAAGCAAGACATTCGTACGCCAATAGCAAACTTTCCAGCTCGGGATTTCCAGGCGAGGAGGTGATGTTGCCATCAAAATCGAGGTGCTTGAGCGTCGCACGGCACTCCGAGGCTCTAATCGTGGTTGCTACCGTGGAGAGCAACTCTGCACGCGGATTAAACGGCAGTGAAAGACGCTCCAAATTCGGGCACCTCCTGACCAAATACGCAAGAACGCGAGGCTCGCAAGTGGATGGGTAATCAAATTTCAGATGCCGCACTTGCGTAGGTCGCGCAGGCTCGCTCGGGGAAAATGCAACCCTGGGCGACACAGCACTGTATTCAAATCTCGTGATGTTTGGGCAATGGTCTAGAAAGAGCTCAACTACATTCCGGTGTGTTGGCTTGTACAGAGAGATCTCCTGCAGCTGTGAGAGGTTACTCAATGCCTTGGCAATCCTATCAAGACCCTGGCTGACTTCCTCAAGGTCCAAGCGCACATACACTAGCGAAGGGTTCCTTTCGATCAGCTCCACCCAAAGGTCGGCTGTTTGTGACCGAGTCCTTGTCTTGAAGTACTCATGCCAGTCCGCCCGCTCATCTGGGAGAAGAGGATATGCGCTGTAGATTTTTTTATCGCGATACTGTGAGACAATACTGGCATGCGTCAGGTTGGTGCAATTGACGCCCAGGTATTTGAAGGAATGGACATTTGCTGTGGTAATAGTCTTGGTGAAGTGCGTGTATTTGAAGACCTGACTCCCTCCATAGCTGACATCGATTTCGGCGGGCCTCATCTTGCCAGCTGTCCTGGCACCAAAACAGTACTCAGGGTATCTGGAATAGAAGTCGAAGTCAAAGACTACGATATGCTTGTACAGGTAAGGAAGAAACGCGTCGTTCCAGTCGTGGTTCACAAGAAGGCAGGTTGTAAGACTATGGGGAGGAAGGTGCCCCGCGATGAGCTCCACGAGCTCGGGAATCAGTATGGGATTGTTCTGCTTCATTGAATGTCGATCGATCGATTGAGAGAGAGTGTGTGTTTGGCATGGAGCAGTGCGAAAAACAAACTGCGGCTTCTTCAACAGAGTGTTTCTTTTTGGATCTGCGTTCGTCAGAGGCACCTCTGGTTTATAAATGTTTTCCGTTTATGCCATGTTGAGATAACGGCTTGCTTGACCTTCTCAACTGTTATTCCTAAGCACACGCTCTTCGTCCACATCCGTGAGAATAAACTGTTGGCGACATCCAGGGCGTACACGTGATGGTCGGGTCCCAGCGGAACAGCCCTTTCTCCACACGCGGCAAGTATGGAGTCCTCGGGTGCATTGCACTCAATTGTTGCGAACGATAACTCGCCGTGCCTCGTGAATAAAAGGATGAGCGCCCTCCGCCACTCTTTCCCCTTCTCTCTTTCCCCACCCCACTCAATCCGGACCGTTGAAGTTAAACTTTGCCCCCCGAACATCATATAAAACTCCCCGCTCCTCCCCCCCGTCACATCCTTATGTCTTTCCGTGCCCTGGCATCAGCCTCTCGACCCTTCCTCCTCAACTCCCTCAAGACCACTCTCAAGCCTCGCCAGCCAAAGGTATTGCTTATTGCCATTCTCATGCTCCAGATCAAGATCAGGAAACAGATCAACCTGATGTTCATTGTGTGTACTCATCCAAGCACCATTGCAGATCGTCTCAAACATGCTCTACAGAAATTACACCAGCGCTGCCGCTCCCTCTGGTCTGGGTCAACCTGACATGACCAAGGGCCCCCTCTACCGCTACGATACTGCTCTCCCCAAACTCCCCGTCCCAGCTCTCGCTGAGACCTGTGCCCGCTACCTCAAGTCCGTCCGCCCTCTTCTGAACGACAAGGAGTTTGCCGAAACCACTGCCGCTGTTCAAGAGTTCCAAAAGCCCGGCGGCGTCGGCGAGGAGCTTCAGAAGCGCTTGCTCGCCAAGGCCAATGACCCAAAAACAGTCAATTGGTTGGAGGACTGGTGGAATGATCTTGCCTACTTTGGATACCGGGATCCCGTTGTCATCTATGTCTCCTACTTTTACGCCTACAAGGACGACAGTCTTCGCAAAAAGCCCACCCAGCGCGCTGCTGCCATCATTCAAGCTGCAATGGACTTCCGCAGACAGGTTGTTGACGAGTCCCTCCTCCCTGAGATGGTTAAGAAGAGTCCATTGGACTCCTCGACCTACAAGTACATGTTCAATGCCTGCAGATACCCCGCCAAGCCCAGCGACTTTGAGCTGGCATTCGACCCTTCCAAGAACAACCATGTGGCCGTTGTCCGTCACAACCAATTCTTTGTCTTTGATCTGATCAAGGATGGCAAGATGCTTAGCACTGCCGATATTGAGGCTCAGTTGGATGCCATTGTTAAGGCGGCTGGTGATCGCAAGGACCCCGCCATTGGTGCCTTGACCTCGGACAACCGTGATATCTGGACTGAGGTATGTGTGATCGGTCCTGTGTCCTCATCTGCATTACTGTGAAGCGGCAAAAGCGGAAGCGATCTGATTTTCACAGAGGGGCGGAGCGACGACAATTACAAAGAGAGCAACCTCAAAGGTTACGGTATCCGACTCTTTTTTATATATATCAGAACGACAACTGCGGACCAGAGACCGTCGTCTAATTTGACCAGGGTCATTGAGATCAATGATGACACTTCAATCTATACGTTTCTGTGTATTCAGAGGAGCAGGGATCGACCTGATTCATTTAAAGTTTGAGTTATTCCCATTTATTGATTTCGCTCTGTCGGGGAGGCCGTTGTTTGGCGATCAGCCCTCGGATCCGTCCAGGACGTGACTTACCAACCGCTTCTTACGATCAGCCCAACAAAACCGTCTTTCTTTTAGGCTGAAACTATTTATCCTTCTTCGCGCCACTAACATGATCGACTTGCTTGCCTAATGCTCTTTCCTCCGCTAGGCTCGCAAGACTCTCATCAACGCTGGCTCCCAGAACGAGGAGCTCCTTCGTAAGATCGAGTCCTCGGTCTTCTTGCTCTGTTTGGATGACTCAAGCCCTGTCACCCGTGATGAGGTGTCGCGCGCTTGCTGGCACGGAGATGGCCGCAACCGCTTCTTTGACAAGGCTCTTCAATTCATTGTCTTTGAGAACGGCAAGGCAGGTTTCATGGGCGAGGTAAGAAACAGAGCTGTCCTTGCTTGCTGCATATGACTTGGTTTGCGCTTTCCAAGTACAGAAACATACTAACTTTGACATCAACGGATATGTTGTAAATAGCACTCCACCATGGACGGTACCCCTACCTGCCGCTTGAACGATTACGTTTGCACCGCCTTGGCGCAGAACAAGATTGATCATGGCGCCGCCACTGTCTCCTCTAACTTGGAAACCCCTCAGAAGCTCAGCTTTGCATTCAACACTGCCGTTCACAAGGCGATCGAGACCTCGGAGAATAACTTCGAGGACCTGATTGGCAAGCATGGTCTTTACGTGCAGAAGTATGAGGGATATGGCAAGGGCTTGATCAAAAAGTTCAAGTGCTCCCCCGATGCCTACGTCCAGATGATCATCCAGCTCGCTTACTTCAAGATGCACGGAGTCTCCCGTCCCACTTACGAGTCTGCTCAGGTCCGCAAGTTCCAGCACGGCCGTACCGAGACTTGTCGTACCGTCAGCACTGAGTCTGTTGCCTGGGTCAAGGCCATGGAGGACCCCAATGTCTCTGCTGCCGAGAAGACTGCTCTTTTCAAGAAGGCTCTTGATTCCCATGTCAGCTACATGGCCAACGCTGTTGAGGGAAGGGGAGTCGATCGCCACTTGCTTGGTCTCCGTCTCTCGCTCAAGCCGCATGAGAGCAAGCCTGAGGTGTTCACACAGGAGATTCTCAGCCGCTCTAGCCATTGGAATTTGTCGACCTCCCAGCTGTCAGGCGAGTACTTTGATGGATACGGATGGGGTGAGGTCGTCCCTGATGGTTACGGAATTGCCTACATGGTCAACGAGAACAACTTGAGCTTCAACGTAGCTGCGCTCAACGTGATGCGCCCCGACCATATGTACCACTTCTTGAAGGAGTCTGCTACTGAGATGAAACAGCTCTTTGAACAGACCTTGCTCGAGGCTCCTAAGTCCAAGCTGTAAACCATAAAAAAAGGAAGCACACTCTGCTCAAGTAGACAATAAATGTATGAATAGAACTTTACATCGTTCGTGAGTGTATGCACTAGATGCTTGCAGTTTTCGAGGAGATTATCTTCTACGCCCACAATCGACTGCAAAAACTAACTTGGACGACTCTCCCCCCCACAAACTTTTATTTTGTTTTCTTTTCGGGATTGCCATTTCTAGAGGAAAGCTGTCGCGGCGGTGTGGAGGGGACCCAGAGCAGAAGAGAGCTGGCTGTGCGTCTGGAACTTGAAAGATAAATTCTCTAGGGGGAAAAAAGCGCGGCGTAGGAGCTTTAAAAAAAGGCACGGTGTAGGAGCTTGGGAGATCTGTTATTCCAGGAATGCGTGAGAATTGACTCAATGGTTTCCACGTATTGTCTCAGATTGTTGCGACAACATTTTGTCACGTAGAAAAAGCCCCGGGATGGCCTGCAGCAGATTGTGGGTGGATCCCGGATTCCCCGCCTTTCCACCATGGTGCCGTAGTGGCACATACAGCCAACACGAGGCCTTGTAAACAGTACAGTGGGCGAAATACATCGTAGGCGCTGTTTACTCAAGACGCGCTGCTGTCAGGCAAATTTGTGGACCCAGTTTGACTACCCCGCATTCTCTGAGGCTCCGTCTTCCCCCTTCTCTTCCGGAAAACTTCCTGGCCTCCACATTTTCCCCTCCGGTGCCTACTCCACATTTTCGTTATTGCACGCTGCGTAAATGCAAATGCCACTGGTTGCTGGCTCCATGCTTCCGCTCCCTGGAAGCTTTATATACTTTCGCTTTTCATATCGGGTCGTTCTCTCTTCTTTCTTCTTGCAAGCAATACCCACCACACCAGCACACCTCTCTCGAGTCAAAAACATCCCATCCAAAAATGGCCAATCCCTCCGTTAACGTCTACCTCGACAAGCAAGAGTATGGAAAGGACAAGGTCCGTCTCCTCAAGGTTCACCGCGACAGCAAAGACCACCGTATCGACGACTTGACGATCCGCTGTTTGCTCTCTGGCGCGTCTTTCACAACGTCCTACACCGAGGCCTCAAACAAGGCCGTGGTTGCCACGGACTCTGTTAAGAACACGTGCTATGTCCTCGCCAAGTCCTCCAAGGTGGTTGATACTCTCGAACTCTTTGCCGCCGAGCTCGCCAACCATTTTTTGAACACCTATGCTTGGATCGAAGGTGCCCATGTCACCATCATCCGTCACCGCTGGGCTCGTATGAACATCGACAGCAAGCCCCACACCCACTCGTTCTGGCGTGATGGCGATGAAACCCGTCAGACTGAGATTCTTATCAAGCGTGGCGCAAACGGCCGTCGCACTGTCGATCTTAAGTCTGCAATTGCTGGTTTATTGGTCCTTAAAACTACTGGTTCTTCGTTCGAGGATTTTGTCAGGGACGAATACACAACATTGATTGAAGCCAAGGACCGCATTTTGTCGACCTGTGTTGATGCCAACTGGGAGTTCAACATCCCTTCAGTCTCGACCGAGAACCTGCTGTCCAGTATGGGTCAGATCCCCTTCAACAAGATCTATGACTCTGTCCGCGATGTAACCTGTAAGACGTTTGCAGAGGACGAGTCCGCATCAGTCCAGGCGACGCTCTACAAGATGGCTGCTCAGTCGATCCAAAACTGGATGTGGTTGGATCGTGTCTCATACGCGTTGCCTAACCGCCACTTTTTTGCGGTTGATTTGAGCTATTTCAGAGGAACAAAGAACTTGGCAGAGCATGCGGATGTGTACCAGCCTCTTTCAGACCCCTCTGGTTTGATCACTGCCACTGTCGCTCGTGCCCCCAGAACATCTGCTCGCCTTTGAAAGAACGAGACTTGAACCCCATATTATTTTGAAAGCGCTAAACTTCATGGCCAATAAACATGATAAATGTACAGGTTTGCTCTTGACTGGATAAAATTACTATCCATATTTATGCATGCATAAATGAACTATGTTACCATGGCACCATAATAGAAATAGCAATATCTACTCCTGTTTGTGTTCTTTCTTCTCGTCCACAAGCTCTTGCTTTTTCTTATTCGCACCTACAGTCTTACTGTCCGGGTTGTGTGCCAACTCATCAATGCCATCCACATCCACGATTCCTTTAATATCCGGGTTTTCAATCGCGTTCATAATCGCCCTCGCCAATACGTCCATGCCTACTGGGGGTGTCGATGCCGCCTGAGCAAATGGAATGGTACCCTTCAATGAGTTGCCCAGAATCGCGCTCGAGACCTTGAGCAATCCTGCCAGAGGAAGTGTAATGGGTCGCTCAGGAGTAGACAAGAAGCCTGGACGGAAGATGATGGGTCGGAATCCTGTAGTGTTAGTCAAAAGAGCATGCTCGGCCTCACGCTTGGTGGTGATGTAGCGGTTAGGAACCATTGGTGGTGGAAATGCTGCAGAAATGTAAACAAACGTGTCGACGCCTTCCTTCCCTGCCTCATTGGCAACGGTGATTGCTGTGCGAAACAAAAAATGAGAGCACCACGTTAACATGTGCGACTAATCGGGCTATACCGATGAGTTATACGTCGCAAAAACACCGTATCATACCAGTGTCACGATTGATTCGCTCGTATGTCAGGCCAGACTTTGGTTTCTTCCCAGTATCGAGCGGGTTAGACCCACGAATAGCAGATTGGATATTCTTGGTGAGGTCTTCGAAAGACTGGCTGTGAAGAACCTCCTTGTAGTTATCCTCGAGCAGAATACCGACTGTGTGGACCACAGCATTGGTGCCGACAATAGCCTCTTTGTATGAGCTAGGATCCAGCGAGTCGCCCTGAGCCCAATTGACCTGGCGAAAAATAGTTGCAGTAGTTCGATCAGTCAGCCTTTCGACATATCTCTAAGGCTGGCTGCACACTGCTACGCGATCAACCGAAGGCGCAAAACACGTGGTCTTTATCATCTTTACCTTCTGAGTCCATCCCTGAGGTGCTACAAAGTCACTCATGTTGGTTTCAGTCATCGTGGGCTTTCCACGTCGGCTGAACACAGGGAGACAAGTTGAGAAAGAAAATCAGCAATCGAGAACTTTGTGTCTCACAGCTTTCCTTTGGTAGCTCAAGTACCTCAAACTGGTGACGTCCCAGCCTCTTGCAACAGCGACCTTGCAGACCTGGAATCCTACGAATTGTAAAAATCAGGACGATACTATGGGTGAGCGAAAGCGTGATTCCAATGACGAGATATAGTTTTATTTATTTTTCTCTGTTCTCCGTACCGACACCGCCCGTTCCGCCCACTACAAGTAGTTTCTTGGCCAAAGCTTGAAATGAAGGAGACACCATAGTTGATGAAAAGCTGTGTTCAGATTGATTGATGTGATTTGTGTGATTTGAAAGACAAAGAGATTAAAAAAGAGATGATCGGATGGGTAATATGCAGACGCACACTTGTGCACCCGTAAACAAGTTCTATTGCGGAGTGCATCGTGTAATGCTCACTGTACTCACCTCACCTGGTGACTGCTAAATGTAAGAACTTGCTGCCTCCGGCGCGTAAACGCGTTTTCAAGAAGCTGTGCATTTGGCGTTCCCAGGGTGTATCTTTGTTGACATCACCGGTACTTGACACCCATTATTCGCCGGACATGCCCCAGACGCACAACTGAACACCTAGACATCTGATTCAGCGTTGCAATGCGTCAAGAATTAGTATGCGTCATTTTTTTTTTTATGGCAGATACGCTTTTGGTGGCGCACATTTTTTCCAAAAAAGATCTGCTTGAAACCTTGCCAGTCGCGTCATACAGTCATATGGCTCCTTTTTTGCATCTCATGCAAACTCCTCCTTGCACATCGACAGCCACCATCACCATTCCCGGACAGACCCACAAGACGACAAGTAGACTTCGTTTCTCTTGAGTAATAAGCAACTCTGCGCACTCAACTTAAGGCTCAGCCCAAACTTTCACTACCCTCCACTTTCTCACGCCCTACCAAACTGGAGCCACAAATAGAATACATTCTGTTCGAGTATGAAGTTCCTCGAGTATCCGGGCATGGATGCCATCAACAGTGCCCTCAACTTTGATACGCCAGAGTGTAAAGTACACGGTCGTGTCGAGCCTTACTCATGTAAGATTCATTGAATGAGGAAGAGACGTCAATGAGGATGGAATGGAAGCAAGGAAACCTTGCTGAGCAGCAAGACAAAAAAAAAGTCGTCGAGTGCATTTTCTGGTCAATGGTTTTCAATACACCCATTTATGTCCCACTGGTACATGAATTTGAATACTGTCGAATCAGCTCAGCCTTTTTAACGATCCACTTTCGTACGCCTGACCTGGCGTGTGTCGAATGTGTGCTCCGAATTCATCAGGCAAAGCGGCAGGCGCAGACAAGAAACTTTATAAGCAATTGGAGAGTAAATATGATCCCTCATCTCAGACGATGATGAGCCCCCCTGACGACGATGGCTTCAACATCCGCAACATTATCTCGCCATTTGGACCCATGGATCAGCCTGCCTCACGAAAGACGTTGTTCTATCTGATCGGCACATTGAATGCCTCTTTCCCAGACTACGACTTTTCGTAAGTAGCTGCCGATCTGTTCATTTCGTTCTCTCCTTCTGCTTCACGATAATACCCAAACTCGTGTACGGTATTAAATCGAATCCTTGATCGCTATTACAAATAGGGATGTAAAACCGGAGCAATTTCGAAAGGAACCATCGGTGCCGATTGTTGTCAACTCGATCAATTCGACGTTATTCAATCATGGGAATGAACGCGCTGTGAAAGAACTGGGACTTTGGGACTCAGTCGATCAGCTGATCGATCTCGAGGACTCGGACGTGTACTCATATAACCCGGACATTGATTCCGATCCCAATGACGAAGAAGACGGCGGAACTTTGTGAGTCGAATGTCGCGATTTCCTTATTTTCTTATTCTATTTTCAGCATGAGGAGTGAAACTGACAGATATGGCATTGTTTTCTTTATTTGGGAATGCAGATGGTCGTTCAACTACTTTTTCTACAACAAGAAGCTGAAACGGATAATTTATTTCACAATGCGCGGTGTCAGTATTGGAGTGACGACAGAGGACGATATCAATGAGGAGGACGATAATTTTTCGAACACGGATGACGAAGAAAATCAAGGATTTGTACCTCGGCGGAAACGGTATGCTATGTTGCGAGGATAAATGGACGTTCGTTTTTGGCTATATGGCATGCACAATCTTGTATGCGATTTTTTCTCATATTTTTATTTGACGAGCGATTTTAGAGACGACGACGACGACTTCATGACTGGAGACATGGATATGCAGTAAAAAAAGAAAACAGATCAGACCTGCCTAAGGCTCAGGCTTGCATTTTCGTCCGCTCTATCAGAACAACCGCATATGGGAGTACTGCCCAAGAGGCAATGGTATCAACAGAAAGAGCTATCCAGCACTTGCCCAAGCGATTCCCATTTCCGACTTATACAATCATGACTAATAAAGCACCGTTATTATTTACAGACACAGAAGTCAGCTGCTTGAAGTGTCACGACATCAGAGATGTGCTTGCTATCATACATAAACATACGGGAGTTCTTTTGCTTTTAAATAGGTGGCAGTTCAGGTACTGCACCATAGACCTGCTTGAACGCGTCGCCATACTTGGCCAGCCACGCAACTCGCGCTTGCCGACGTCTTTCAATCCTCTCTTCCTCCGTTTCCCTCTCATCGTCGTCCTCATCCGTTTCATCTTCTTCCTCGTACTCCATGTCTTCGTCGTCCTCTTCAACTTCGTCCTCTTCTTCAACATCCGCGTCCTCACGAATTTCAGCTACACTTTGTTGCTGTTCCTGAACTCGCTCCTGCTCTGGACAGTTACCGCGCAATGGAACCTGGACTTTGATTTGGAAATCCAGGTGCCTCTTCTCCAGTGGAGATAGTCGACTCGGGTGGCCATCAAACGGATGGTGCATTCGCGCACGAGGGCTAGCAGAGGTGGGGCTTTTGATCCTCATAGGACCGTTACTAGGATCCTGAGCGTTGTCGTGACTATTTTGTGTCGAGACGGGCGACCTGTCTTCTGCGGAAACTGACTGACTGCCGGACGAGCCAGTGGAGGGGGGTGAAGCACTAGCGGTGGCGGCGGCACGGTTAAATGCAGCGCTGACGCCAGTTGCTGTCAAGGAGCCTTTAAACGCCAATTCCGATACTGAGCTCGAGTACGATGACACATAACTTGATAGATGCTGCTGCTGTTGACTCATCTTGGAACCATATTCCGTCTCCGGGAAGAACACTTGCGATGCTGTAGGTGAAGGCAGAGGAGTAAACCCCTTCGCAAAAGTAACCTTCTTTCTACCACCACTACTCTGTGGAGCTTTGAGAGCACTTATTACATTCGAAGTAAGATGATCGCCACTGCTCAGAGACGACGTTGTCACTACGATTGGTGGTGCGGATCCACGTCGCTTTTTGAGACAAGATTTGAGAGGCCGCTGAGACAATGGAGATGGCTGAGACGGCCTTCTGGCATGCAGTTGGTGCTGCACACCACTGCCGTTGCTACTACCGTAAGTGTTGTTGGTATGTCCAAGACTGTTGCTATTAGAGTTGCCTTCATTATTGACGGCGGCCTGCCCGACCGAAGAAAGAAGCGTCAACGCGGAGAGTGTGGTTGCTGCTAGAGTGAAAGCCGTTGACTGCTGCTGTGGTGAGACCGACTGCAAGTTTGTAATCGACCCATTTGGAGAAGCTGAAGATCCACCTCCACCTGCTATTGCCGATCCAGCTCCTGCGCGGGATCTCAGAAGAGGAGACGATAAGGATTTGGCGATTTTGGCTACGAGCCTGTTATTGTTTGGGCTCGATTTACTGTCGCCGCTACCGTGTGAGCTGTCGTCGTCAGAGCGCGAGTCACTATTGATAGCACTACTGGAGTTGCCTGAACCTGCAGAATGAGTCGACAGGGATGTATTCTGACGCGCGTGTAGTAGTTTTTGCTGTTGTTGTGGCGTGTCAATGTCCTTGAACCGTCTGGAACTTGAGAGTCCCTCCGTGATGGGCGACGGGCTACCTACAATAGGCCTAGTGGTAATGTTTCCACTTCCCACGGTAACCTTATTGCTCTTGAAAGCGTTACTGCGGCTGCCGCTGCCACTCCCTGAGGACTTCGATGGGCTCGGGATGACGATCGGCGAAGGGACATGCGCGGGCGGCGTTGACGGCAGGGCTGCTGAGGTGAGGTCGAATAGGAGCGGCAATGCAGGCGATGCAACCTTAGTCGTATTAGAACTTGGCGAGGTGGTATTAGAACCAAGGCTAGGCGTCGACTTCGTCGAATTAGAGACCAAGCTGCCAGGTTGTGAGAAATCCTTGTCTTGTGAGGACCGCCGACTCGAACTCAGGCTACTGCTGCTATTGATGTTGGTGCATCGGCTCGCATGGACGTTGTTAATGACGATTTTAGGGACCGCACTGGTTGATTCTGTAGATGATTTCTTCTTGAGATCTGCAAAACCGTTGCCACAATTCGTTGCAGCCAGCTCCTTTCCCATTAGTGCGGCGGTGATACGAGCAACGTTTGATTTGCAAGCCTCAGACTCTGCCTTGGAAAGACGGGAGCTCGAGACAATGGCTTGCTCCTCATCTCCTTGAACAGGGCTGTGCGTCATTTGTGCAGTGGTTGGCGTCCTCTTGCCGGTGTTCATTGATAGGGCACGCTTGACGTGTTCGTGGGAAGGGGCTTCAGATGCAGACGGTTTCCTCTCGAAAACTTTCAAACTGGAGCTGTGGGCTCCGATCTTGGGTGTAAAAGCTTTTTCTTGTGTACTGTCCTTGACGGGAGCCGCCTTGACTGATGCTGCTAGACCCTCAATTTTGCTTGGTATTGGATTCGATAACATGTTGATCTGGTCCACGGGTGCGACTTTTCTTTCAGTGCTGGCAGCCTCAGCAGCAGTGATCGCATCCTCGCAGTTCTTGATTATGAAGTCCTGGAACTTGTCGCTCTCCTTTTCTTGATCGACTTCTGCACCACCATCAGCAGCATCCGCAACATCCTCGGTCTCTGCATAGGGACCAAAATCGGCATCTTTGTCTGCGGTATTTGGTGATATGAATGCATTCGAATCCTCTACTGGGACATCATCCAGATCGGACTGAATAACCTCACTCCGCTTGACAAGGATCGGAACGGGTGGCAACGCAATCTGAACCGAGTTTGAGACGCAAGAGATCGCTCCAGAGATCGTCGAGATGCGGTTGTGGTTGTATTGCGATATGATCTCGATCGGCAGCTCCAAAAACGCACCCATACGACCCTTAAAAAAGAACTTGATGACAAACATGTATTCGACTTTAAGGAGCTCGCGGTCCATGATCGTCAATGCCGTTTCCTAGAAGGCATAGACAAATATGACCTGATATCAGTCATCTGAATATCCAATAAATTAAAAGGAGACAAATGAAAAAACAGTGGTGCTTACCGGAATGCGCATGCCCAGTTTGTACATGGACAACGATTTCGCTGTCCTAAAGTCCTCGTAGTCTTCGTAATAGCCCTTCAAGTGGTTGTCGTTCGCATGACTCTCCTCTGACTGAGCTGGAACGTAGTCTTTTGCGATCTTGACCACATGCGTGTCCACAAGTCGCCGCCTCGAGTCCGACTTTGATTTCGATGTCTGTTGTCCCTTATGTTGCTCTTCTTCTTCCTTGTCGTCAACCACAAGCACCCTAGCTCTCGAAGTCATCGGCGAAATGACGGAGCAAGCATCTTCGACATCCATCAATGAAAATACTTGGATCGTCTCTACCAAAGAGACCTTAATATCCACGACCTTCATCAAATCGGATTTGACTACAAACATATCCAGGGTCACATTGTCCCCAGCTGCAGCAACGGATTTGTCAATATGTGCCCCGAACCCAACCTCGTCTAGTCCATCCATACTCTCAGTATTACGCGGTGCATGTCGATTCCTACTAGATTGGGGTTGAGATTGTTGCTGCTGTTGTTGTTGTTGTTTTTGTTGTTGGCGATACTGATCCTCTGCCGAGATCATCACATTATTTTCCTGGGATCGCTCCATTCTGTGATGTTGATGTCCAACTGCGCTGCTCTCCTCATGAAAGAAGTTCTTCTGAGGAGACAGTGCACTCGTAGCAGAATAGGATCTTGTCATTCCCGGGACCGGATCTGCCATTGCTGACGAAGATGTACTGCCAGCCGCGGTCGCTACAGTCGTCGTGAAGGACGCCTGCCTCTGGTGACTTTGATGACTCTGGCTGTGTCGATACCGCCCATAACCATGGCTATTGCTATATGTATAATGATGTCGCTGGCTGGATGTTGCCGGTCCTAAACCCCAGAGACTGTAGGGTTTTACAGCAGCGGTACCCAGAACCGAGTTGGCCTTTGGAATGACGAAACGGACACTTGAGGGTTGTCGACCTCCAGAGGATGAGGATGTAGTAGAACATATGGAGGACCGAACTGGTAGTCCGTCACTGGTTGCCAAGAATTCAGGCGCAGGAGGTACCGGTGCTAGGTAGGGACTGACATCATGTGGGGAGGCAATCTTGGTCGCAGCACAAATCTGCACGAGCTCGAAAAGCGAAAGTGAAAGAGGATGCTGCAGCACAAAAGCTTCTTTTCCAAGGCGAATATGGACGTTCCTTCAAGACGGAAGTGTCAGATGCCATGAGAGTGGAAAGCTGTTAGGACGCAAAACTCCAGATATTTTGTGTTATGAAAGAGTAGGAAATGGTTGAACTTACGCTGTTAGCTGGTAGCTGATAGATGCGTGAGCGTTCTTGAAAGTACCTCCAACTTTTTCAGGCACTCGCATTTGGAAGGCAATGCCCTGCTGGGTACCTGGGGCTATACATCCTGGCTGAAAAGATTCTGGGACCACGGACGTCGTTGGAGACGGGAGGTTTAAGGTGTTACCCGATGTTGTGGTGTTACTACGAGCCGAGAGGGTATTTGCAGACTGAACAATAGGTGTAGCAGCGGTGACAGGAGAGGCTGTTGCAGAAGCGCAAGAAGAAGGATCGTGAATCCATTTGAGTTCCTCAATGGACAGAACTTGTGTCTTGTGTAAGAAGCAGTGGTGGTCAGTCCTCGTCCTCGAGAGTATCCCTGCACCTGTTGTTACCTCTAAAATAAAAAATTAAAATCAGTTTTTGAGCTTCGCCTTATTTTTCTTATCTCTCCATTGCGTTACCTTCTTACCTTCGACACCTGTCAAGTCAATTTCGATGTGTGTAATCCGCACCGTCCTATCATGCTTCTTTTTCTGCCTCCGGGTGTCCGACTGACCATTGTCTTCGCCATGCTTACCCTTTCCCATATTTTTCTTTATCTTGCCAACCACAATCTCGGACAGCTCTTTCGCGCTGATAACCAAAACGCCTCTCAGGGTTTCCCCTCCAGCCTTGATCGGCTCTGGAACCTTCCAATCCAACTTCACCGCGTGATGTTTGATTAACATCTTGCAAACTCGCGGGTGCTCAAGTTGCTGTCGTTGTTCAATGTCATGATAATCATGATGATGATGAATATCTAGAAACAGTCCGTCCCGATGAGCCTCGGCTAATTTAGTATCTGACTTCTTCCCTCGATTGTCTTCTTCTGTCAGCTCGGTTGCCAAATGTCCTCCATTAATAGATGATGGCGAAGTAGATTCGACCGACGGTGACTTCGGCTGATCCACTCGCGAGGAAGTCGTAGTAATGGAAAGAGACAAAGATGGGGACGATGGCAACGAAGACGATGCTACATATTCTTGTTCGAATAGCGGGTCCTGCAACTTCTGCGGTGCTTGTTGAGAAATAGAGGTCGACACCGTCAGAGACGGCAGTGGGCGGATGTTGCAGCACTTCAACTTTGGATCGACTAGCAGCCCCCATGACCCATTGCTCATGCTTCCATGGTTTTTGTGATAAGTATTGTCATCGGTTGGATGCTCACTGTTGTCCTGCAATGTGTTGAGACCGTTGTGTTGGTCTTGAAGCTGCTGACTGTGCTCTAGATGTTCATGTGTGTGCTGTGAGGGTGCAGCCTCGACCTTGGAATAAGAGAAGCGTCTACTCTTATTTTGTTTCTTCTCAGAATGGCCGTTTCCGGTGCCGTGATGATGTTGATGATGTTGATGATGGTGATGTAAGCTGTGATGGTAGTGTGCATGAGAATAATTAATGTGCTGCCGCGGCGGAAAGGAATGCTGTTGTAATGGTAGTATTTGATTTGTTTGATTTTGTGTTTGTGTTTGTTGATGCTGCGGTTGTTGTTGCAGATGCTGTGGTGGAACGTGTGCGACATTCTTTTCAGTTACACAGACCTGACCTGTGGCTGTTATTGATGATGGTGAGGCAAGGACAGAATTGTCACAGGGCGAAGAATAACGAGGGGATAACAACAAAGTGGGCGATCGATTGATCTCTGGTGACACTGTTGTCGATGCGACCGCATTCGTCTGTGGAGATGCACGGTCATCATCGTCTGTACTCTCCTTGTGCGACCTCGTCGATGCGATCACTGATTTCAGTGCATCTGGTGACACCTTTACAGACGCTTGAATCTCTTGTCCATCGTGATCGTCTAGCTGTACTAGTGCACCGTCCTTGGATTCGAAAAGCGCCTCTTTGAGCTCCACAGTGCTTGTTGTGGCCGCTGCTGCTGCTGTTGTTGTTGTTGTTGTTGTTGTTGTTGTTGAAAGAAGGGTATCATAGCGATGTCGAAAGTCAGCGTGAGACGTTAACATAGTCAGGGATGGCTCATTCATCGTGATGGAAGCGGCAGAGTGGATGGTGGAGAGATGCGGTGTCGGCAGGGGCAATAGCTATTGAGAAGAGAGTCGCTAACAAGTGGATATTCCTGCGACAGCAGAGAAACGAAAGATTAATGGAAGTAAGCGATAAAAAAGAGTGGTGGTAACATTTTGAAGCAATCGTTGCCTTTGCAGCAACTCTGTGAAGTAAGGATGAATAAAGGAAGCATCGCCTAAAGGCCATCGCCTTGCTGTCGCACTTTCCAAAGCACAACTTACGTATTGCTGTTTTCCGTTTCTCTCTCTCTCTCTCTCTCTCTCTTCGTTTTCCCTTTTGAACCTTGAATACGCTGTTTGAAAATACAATACAAGAGCCTAAGCGAATGACCTGAAGAAATCGGAAGAGAGGGGCGGCGACAGTGAGAGGGATGTATGGTTGATGTGAAGTAAAAAAAAAATAGGCGCCGGCTTGTTGGGTGCCTGATGTTGTTGGATAGAGTGCATTACTGAAAATTGTTTAAGAGCGAGCTTGTGGTTGCTCTAAACCACCTGCTTCGATTCAAAACACCTTACGGTATAGCAGAAACTAAGTGTTGTTTGGTCCACGGTAGAGAGATGATGATGATGGCAAGTACTGCAGTCCTTGGTTCAAAAGAAAGGACTACGCTAGAGCGGAATCAGGAGTATGCGAACAACACAAACAAAATTACAACGATGGCGAAAGCGAGGGTAAGAATAAAATGAAAACGGAAAGACCGCGAAAGGAGTAATCCTTGTCTGTTATTGTTTTTCTGCTCGCAACAACCCATGCAATATTCCAGTTCCGGCTCCTGGCCGGCTACCCGCCCATTCGTTGCATCACGCACTGACAAACAGGACAGAAAACATAGACACACCATCGCTGTCTTTTGGGCAGCATTGGAACTTGGTATGAAGTCACGTGTAGACGTGTAGAGGAAGATATTTGACGCAATTAGCAGACGATAACTTAATTGCACAGAGCCACGAAGTCTATTTATTCATGATCTATCAAACGTCTTTTTTGGTGGCGTTGAAAAAAGGTAAAAATAAGGAAGTCTAAACAAACTGTATGGAAATCTAAACAAACTGTAAATGCACAAAGAGGAGAGAGTGGACTCGATATACGAATTGAGTATAGGAAAGAAAAAAGAATGGGAAAAAAAAGAACGGAAAAAGGCGAACAGAAGGAGCGTCATGGTTATTCGCCCTTCTTGGCTAGCTTCTACTGGGGGTTCATAGTCGCTAGCTTTGCTGCTATTGACTGGTGGGGGGAACGCCATTTCCTACACCAGTATTTGTTGGACCTGCATTCGGATTTCCATTCCCGGTAGGTGCACCGCCTGCTCCTGTACCATTATTGCCATTATGCTGATCTGACTCTTGATCAACATCAGCGACTCCATCGGAGAGTAAAGCATTCTCGTCTGTGTTCGGGCTAGAGTCTACTCCGAGGGTTTTTCTCTGTGGCATCATAGCTTATTGGATCTTGGTGGGTCTTGAGGCTGGGCTTGAGTGAACGGTAGCGATAACTGGATGAGAAGGGTCGAAGGAAGAATGCGGAGTAGTTCGGCACGGGAAAATGGAGAGGGCTGTGTTTTGGTTATGGATGAAGGGGCAAGAGAAAGTGGACTAGCACCAAGAGGGGACGAGATATAAGAAAGCGAGCGAAGAATCGGAAGGAACTGAATGATGTGGAGATGTGGAGGGAGATGTGGAGGTTTTGAGTGCTAGATCAGGGTCTTTATATACGATAGGCAACGCTCAGTAGCCAGGCGAAGTGCCAAGAGACAGAAGTGCTTCGTTTTGCTATTCCTGCAGTGTAAGAATGGCGGTCGACAAAACGAAGCATCCATAGCACGAGACTCGATGGAGAAGATGTAAAATGGTTAACATAAACTTATTCTTGGACGACATCCTTATTGAGGTGAGGACAGCATACATTAAAATGGAGAAAATGAATAGCTGGGACTTTTCTGGGGATCACTGTCCTTGTGTCCGACATAAAGATCTCTAAGTCATCAATTCCCACATTCAAGGCGATGGCGGGAAAAAAAAATAACAAATTTAGATTATTGTCAGTAACACAAAATTGTATGTACGACAGTCTCATTATCTGTACTCATCAATAATCCAAATACAATCAACTCTGCATTACGGACATTCCAGGAAGTGTCACCCAGCTGCGATTGATATGATCGAGGCTAGGCAATGTGGTTGAATGGGAGGGAGAAGTAGAATGGAAGGGAGAATTAGTTCGTAGAAGCGACATGTATGTCAGCCGAGTGCATGCTGTAGAAAGACTTCAATGACTACCACAAGCTTAATGAAATAAATGAGCAGAAAAGAGCCGCGACATGAGAGCTGCTGCTTTCCCTGCATGGCATCTCATGGGCGTCGCGTTTCTCACAGACCCTGATGAGTATTTGCCAATGGTGTTGTGGCGAAGCAACGAGAGCCTGAAAAAGAAGCAAAGAACAGTCGAGAGCAAAAATGATTGTTGAATAAAGAAACGAAAATTACCCAATTTACAGTCGATTTCGCATCAAGTCACGGTGGCCAAATGCACTTCGTCGGATTTCCCGCCAAAAAAAATCCCTCAGTCACCATTTCGTCGCTGGCAGGAATGTCCAACCTCACCACTCCTCGTTTCTTGAGGCATTTTGTCGCCCGTGTTCTCCCGTTTGTGCAAAAGCATGACCAAGGGTCGAAACCGTTCACATCCCACAGGTGTTTCCCGACGCCTACGAAGGCAGCATCATTACGCACATCAGTGCAAACAGATGAGCACAGCATTACACACGCGACAAGTCCCACAAGTGAACAATCACAAACACACACACTCCCACAGCACACACAGGGTGTCCCACAACACACACACACACACACACAGAGTGTTCCACAACACACACACACACAGAGTGTCCCACAACACACACACAGGGTGTCCCACAACACACGCACAGAGTGTCCCACAAGCAAACAAACACAATATTCCATAAGCAAACAACGCTGACGGTAGACTACTATACGCTAATCCCTCTTGGTTTTTATCGCCGATGTCAGGGCCCCTGACCTGGTCGTTCCAAGTCCCGCTAACACTCTCTTCCATGGAACACCTCTGTCGACACAACAGCGCTCTAAAAAAGAAGACGGCGAAGGAGAAAATTTCTTGCTTTCGATCCAGTGACACGCAGTTTGTTGTCGTTATCAATAAACGCATGATTTTCAACAACAATTGGAATTACTAAGTTGCGCCAAACATAATGCAACTTTGTGCATGATTCTCCTCATAATCTACTGGCAATATCCAGGACGGGCGATAAATAAAATTTTTGTTGATGGCGCAGTCGGATTCAGCCGCCATTTGTTTTCGTATCCTTTTATTTTGTGTTTACTATGAAAAGAATAACCTATTTGCGCTAATTGCTAAAAA
>MU617057.1:0-25109 GCA_025201705.1 Dissophora ornata
TTTTGTACCGACGCTCCTTATTCACAGCGTCGATTGAGCACATCCCTTTCCCCTACAGTTGATTGTCGGAGGTTGGGAAGGTTTATTATCGCACGACATCCTCGACGAAACTCTCACCTTTTGTTTTTACACTCTTCCTCCGTTATCCTTATACCACACACACACACTCTCTCTCTCTCTTCGCTACTGTCGCTTCATTCTTGTTCAATTTAGTGACTGATTTCAAAGATCAACGAGATCGGGGAAATAAAGGTAGCAAGGAGCTATCAGATCGCTGCTGTCACCATCTCCATCGGCCCCCCTACCTTTCGTCATCTCCAACCACAGAACCCACTTGGCTTTCATACTTGGATCAGATAGTAGGCTCACCAACGTCTTCCCTCTTCAATACCATCGTCTCTTGCATGAAAAATTCATTAGCGAAGAAAAAGCAAAGGCTTACATCGTTGTAAGCGAGAAAGCAAGTACAGATAACATCACCATCCTTCCATGATGGCTGCCTCACCAGATCATCCCATGGATTCGACCTCACACTTCACAAATAGCCGAGGTACGTCAAATACTTGAGCACCCTTTCAGCACTAGCTAGCTCGAGCAGTAGTATTTGCAGGCAAAGCGGTCTCACCAGCACAACTACTTTGTCCGTCATAAACATCTCTTCAAACATTTTGTTCCGACTCGAACCGTGAAGCGCAGAGGAATTGCGGCTATTCGTCCATTCTCTTCGCCTCCCTACTTCCATCCCAGCCTCGGATTTGAGTCCATAATCCCAGCTCCCCTCCTTTTTTTGCCTCAATTTTTTCACCCGGGCTTCGGAGGGGGTAAGGCGATACCACGATGCGTCTTCCTTGTCCCCCTTGAAGTCGACGTCACCCCAACCCCTGGTTCCTTGCAATTTCTTTCTTCGATCTGGCAACAACCAACCATTCTAGTCTTCCTAACCTCACGACGATCATTTCTGTCTCTTTTTTTAAACAAAAAGCTGAGGGTCCTCGCCGAAACTCTGTGCCTGTGCTCCCAATGAACTCAGATCGACAGAACGTTCAATCAGGAGAACGACGGTTGAGCCAACAGGAGATGTACTCTACGGGACATCACTCGCGCAATAACGAGTGGGCAGGCCACCACGAGTCATCCATGCAGCACCAACACATTTCCTCGCCGTATTACAGCGAACATCACGGCGACTATCGACACTCGAGCTATCATGATACTTATCATCACGCCGATATTCACATGGCTCACCGTGACGGCAGTGTCCATACTAGCCATCCAGAGTATGCTACATATGCCATGCGCGGTGGCTCATACGACGATCACTATGGCCATGGAACGATGCATGAAGATCATATGGACGGCAATGGAAATGTTCGTCATGGTCTCGTCAATAGCGGCAGTAACAGCGGCATGAATAGTACAATGAGGGTCGACAAACACCGCAACAACTCAATCTCATCTAATGCTAGCTCAAGCTCTTCATCCTCGACCGCTAACAAGCATCCGTGCAAGTTCCCAACCTGCAACTGGAGTTTTAAGCGGTTTGAGCACCTAAAGAGGCACATGTTGGTCCACACGAAGGAGCGTCCGTTTGTTTGTGAATTTCAGGGCTGTGACAAGTCGTTCAGTCGGTCGGATAACTTTTCCGCTCACTTGAGGACACATACGAAAAGGACGATGCATATGAGGAAGTTTGACCGGCACATGATGTTGGACTCTATGAACTTCGTGCCGCTCAACATGAGTAGTGGGCATGGCAGTCCTGGAGTTGGTGTCGCAGGAGCGCCGATTGGAGGAATGGTGACAGGAGGCATGGTTGGTGCGGCTGGCGGACATCATGGTGGGTACTCTGACTTTGCCAACCCACGTTCTTCACCATCTTCTGGTGTTGGACACAATGGAGGCACACCTGGTAAGTCATCTTTTTTTTTTGCAGCACGTAAAGTGCTTCGCGCTCACCACATAATCATAATCGACCCCGATGCCTGCGCTGCCAGAACTTCTCTAACAGCACAGTAATGCTTTGGCAGTCCATGTGAACCATGGAGCCAATCCTATCTATTTTAATAGAACACCACCTCGCGATCCGTACCCATCAACAAGCCATGATAAAGACAGTGACCATGAGAACATTAAGACATCACCCACATCATCGTCATTCGGGTTCTCACTAACGCGTCACCAGCACAGCTCCTCGGGAATGCACCCTCTGGATGATCCCACGGCGCCCAAGACAGAAAGACAGGCAACAGCGACAAGAGACACAGAATCAGCAAACACTACTATCGAAACACAAACTATAGTAGCAGGATCATCTTCCAGCAACATAGGTAAAATCGCCCCAGACTTCAACACTATCAAACCGGATCTCAAAGCTGTGGCCAACAGCCCAGAAGACTTCCATTTACACAACCAACACGACTCAAGGGCGGAATCGTTCCATGGACACGAGCATGATCGCGATTTCGATCACAAAGATTACAACGGCCATCGCTATCCGCATCGCGATCCTTATGCACGCTACTCAAGCCCGGGCTTCAGGTCTCCAAGTCCACCATCTTCGCCATCGAGTGGACGTTTTGAACTCGAAGGGCGTCATCATCATCACAGGACTATGCTGGGAAGCAGCCACGATGAACCTAATCCGAATCCTAACGGTGAATCACCGACCCAGCCAAAAGGGGCATCTTCCCCACGCTACGAGACTTCGATGCCGTTTGCGCCCCATTTTGTGCCGATTACAGAAAGCGGGTCTGAGGGCCACCGTGGACACGACTCATTGCATGGGATTTCGGATGATATGTTGAGGGCCAAGAAACTCAAAATGAGCTCTTATAAGTCCACATATCATCATGCATATGACGGGCAACATGCGGATGGACCGACATCACGGCCACAAATGCTAGTTCGTAGCCATTCAGATGGGTATCTAAGCTCGGTCCCAATGGACGAAGATGGCAACCCGCTCCCTGAAGATCGCCACATGAACAGCAGCAGTAGTAGTTATAGCGAGTATCATCGTCACTCAATCTCAGGATATAACAGTTTGGAGCATCATGCATCCCATGGCATGATGTCGCCTCGCATGCATCCGTCGACGCCGTTAAATGAATTTGGCTATCACCACCAGCAGCATCGTCACTCGCAGTCTCATCAGTATCATCAGTATCCTTCTCATATGCCAATGAGCTCTCCACAGGTGATGTCGATGCGTAACCCAATGATGATGATGTCGTCGTCGCACGCGCAGCTGCATATGCTGCCTGTAGGGGGTGATCACGGGATGATGGCTGTCGCGACGACCCATGGAGGACGTCTACGCGGATCGGCTTCTCCAGCCAAGAATCACTGTTGCACGGTCGCAGGTTGCATGAAGCGATTTAAGCGGCTAGAGCATTTGAAGCGACATATCAAGACCCATACGTTGGAGCGACCGTTTGCATGCACAGCTCCTGGATGCAACAAACGGTTTTCCCGCTCTGACAACCTTTGTAAGTCTGCCCATTGTTTTCTTGTCTCGTTGCTTTTGTTTTATGTATAAGATATAAGATCGCCGAGGACTGACACGGTTGTCGCTTTCTTTTTATATTTTTTTATTAGCCCAACATGCAAAGACGCATCAGCGCCAGGTCATGAACAAGTCTCACTGGAAGCAAAGACCCAACATGTCGGCGATGTGAGATCGATATGTTCTTTTGACCCCCCATACACCCACAGCTCGGTGCCTTCTCTTCGTCCTTGCTCTCGTGCTTGGTTTCTTCTATTTACTCTCGTCTGTCACTTATGTCGTTGTTTGGCGATCGGTGGGTGGCTACACCAGACCCATTTCTTCGTTTGCCGCTCCTTCTTCTCTTCTGTTTGCTTGTCCTCTGGTTTGTCTGCCTTTGTTTGGCTTTCGTTCAGTTTATCATTTGGTGTCTTCATTGCAGGAGTCTTGCACCATTGTACATAGCCTTTGTTCCTCTTGAAATCTATTTCACTCTGTTCTTTCCCCCTCTGTGGGAGTTGCTTTTATTGCCTTCGTTTGTAACATGCATCATCAATTCTTCGTGCTTCATGGCTTATTTGTCCCCCGCTTTTTCTTCAAATTGCGTTTGCTGTCTTGTCCGTTTGCTATTCCTGTTTCTCCGCATGCTGCATTTTATTACTGAATAAAAAAAAGTGAACAGCTGAACCGAGAAAAGAATGATACTCAGTTCTGGCTCCCTATCCACGACGAGGAAAGCTCTTGCGATCTTGAGATAGTTGAAGGCAAAAAAAAAAAAAAAAAAAAAAAAAAAAAAAAAAAAAAAAAAAAAACCAACAAATGTGTATGTATATGCAATGTGTGTCTGCTAAACACTTTATCGACCAGACATTTTGGCTCGGAACTGGTCCAACAGCGCCGCGAAAGCTTGTTGTTGCTGCTCATCTGAGAGTACTTCATCTGAAGGACCAATGCCAGCCATGCTCCCTTGTCCGAGATGTGGACGTGGTTGCATCAGTGTCTGCAGCGGCTGTTGTTGTTGTGGCTGAGGGATTGTTAGCGGGGACCACCCGGCCTGTCCAAAGAGAGCCATGGCAGCAGCTGCGACTGTAGGGTCGAACGAAGGGGTCGAAATCTTGCTGTACGTATTCGTAGTTGTCATAATGGGAACTTGTGGAGGGTGATATTGCATTGGATGCTGCTGTTGCTGCTGCTGCTGCTGCTGCTGCTGTTGTTGTTGTTGTTGCAGTGGATGCTGATGGAATAGCGGCGGTTGCGACGGCGGTGGTGTCCACCTGCCATCTGCAGTCGTCCCTAGCTGCTGCTGCTGATGTTGCTGCTGCAAAAGATAAGCCATGACCTGGTAGTGCTGCTGCAGTTGAATCTGATTTTGCTGCGCTTGTCGTAGCTGTTGTTCCTGTACTAGTTGTTGGAACTCAGGCATTGAAATAAGATCTTGCAGGGGTATCGGAGCAACGAACGCCGGGGAAGCAATAGATTGGTGTGGCGAAGAGGGCGGGCTGCCCAACGACACGGATGGTCGCTTCCTCTGAGTATCTTTCTTCTTGGATTGCGCCACCGAAGAAGAAGAGGAGGACATATGAATGTCTACATCGGTTGAGAGGCGTCGCTGGCGCTTGGGAGAGGCGTGCGGTGGAGGGAAGAAACCAATCGTGGGGCCACGAAGCGACGTGTCTGATAACGGGGATAACGGTGTAGGTTCGCTTTCGGGATGGGCTGTGGCTTCTGTGCGCCTGGTCGTGGTCGTGGCCGTGCCAGTAGTGCTAGTGCTACAGGACGTTTGATCCTCCATGTCGTCGTCGGAATCAATGAACCTCGAACTGCGCCGAGAAGCGGTGATGTTACGGTTGAGCCCAGAGTAATCGCGAACCTCCCTCTCGTCTTCTGCATTCGGTGCTTCTTCCTTCTCCCTCTCTTTCTCTTTCTCCTTTTCCTTCTCCTTCTCTTTGTCAGCACTCTTATTAAGAGCAGTCTTCGAATTGAGTCCTCCACGGTTCCTTTTCTTGATCACGTCCGTTTTGAGACTCAGTGGTCGAGTACGCCCATGCAGCTTCAAGAACAACCCACAAGCGTTACAAAGTGGGTTCCCTTCTTGGTCTCGCCGCCAGAGCGGCGTCGTTTTGGTATCGCAGTTAGTACATTGTGTAGGTGAGATCGCGATAGACGCGCTCCTTGCTCTGAAGTCCTCGTCCTCCGTATCAGAATCCGTGGTATGGACGTCCAAGTTGTCGGGGGTGGATTGGCCGTATGGCTGACCTGGCTGCAGGCAGTGGTGGCTATGAGGATCATGTCCCTCCGACTTAGAGTTGAGTGAGGGAGTGGAGCGCATTCCAAGAGTGACCGCGGAGGCAGACAAAGGAGTGAGGCTCTTTCGGTGCTCGTATTCGTATCCTTCGTGATCCTCATGTCTCATTTCGAACGGCCGCTGATCAGGGATAGAAAATTCGCGTTCGAGTGGACGTTGATTCACCATCCAGTTAAGATCCATAGGCGTTTGTTGCAAGGCCGAGTCGAATGTCGACCGGGGCACAGATTGCTGACCAACCTCTTGAGCGAACAGAGCATGGAATGAACCACTGATGGGAGCACCCGCTGGCGGCATGGAGGATGCGGAGCAATTACCCTGCATCTGCGCCAACAGAAGCCCGTCCAAAGGATGCTGTTGCTCTTGGAAAGAATACCGCTGTTGTAGCTCTTGCCACACTTCAGGCGACATGGGAAGCCCCGAAAACTGCTGCTGCTGTCGGCCAGGGGCAACTCCAGGAGCCTGGGAGTTGAACGAAGCGTTCTCATTGACACGAAGATCATTGATCACAGAGTCGAGGGCCTCCATATCAGCAAAGGAATGAAAGAACTGCTGCTGCTGTTGCTGTTGCTGTTGCTGTTGCTGTTGCTGTTGCTGTTGCTGTTGCTGTTGCTGTTGTTGCTGTTGCTGAGAAGAGGCAAAGGCTGCGAAGTGATCATAGCTGTCGACCGGGAAGGGGTTGGGTATATTGGAAGACGACGACCGCGACGGCGAGAAAGGTTGTGATGAGGGGATGGAGGTGTGAAAGGTTGATGACGTTGGGAAAGGATGTCGGGCGCCACTGTCGCTGAGGTAGTTCTGCTGAAGGACGAGTCCCTGAGACGTGTTGCTTGATCCTGGAAATGGGGCTGACACCTCACCAGATATCGCGAACGAAATATCGTATGCCTAAACCGAAGGCATAGGGCAGGCAAAGATAGGTGGTTGGTATACTCGTTTTTGTTTTTGTTTTTTGTGGGGAAGGACGTTGGGGCACTGTTCGTCGTGTTGGGAGGCGAGAGTTCAAAACAACAACAACAACAACAACAACAACAACAACAACAACAACAACAACAACAACAACAACATGTGTCTTACCTGCCCAATGGCATTCGACTCAGGCCCTGAATCCTGCAATGGGTATCTGCCACCAGATTCTACATGTTTTGTCGCATCTGTGAGTGTGGCAACAGACCCTTGAGTCGAAAGGGCTAAACTCTTTGTGGAAGACGGCAGCATAGCGACAGACGGAGCTGATGGGGCAAATTGGGCATCACCCGGTAAACCAGCTGTGAAAGGTTTACTGATAGGTAAAGGTACATCAAGACTCTGGCGGTGCAGAGATGACGGCAACGAAGACGATGACGACGACGACGATGCGTAATTCTCAGGCGTGGTCGGAATAAGGAATGCCCTGCGAGAGTGAAGATTATTGCCAGAGTGTGTACGAGCAGCGAACAAAGAGTGATTGATTGTCGATGTCGTTGTGGAGTTTGGAAAGTCCTGCGAGCTCACCGTGTCAGTAGAGCTGATAGAGTAAACATTGGTACATATGAAAGAATTGAATAACAAATAAACGAGTCAGGGTTAGTGGAAGCAATTAGTCTTGGTTGTTTGAACTCCAAAAATTGAATTCGCGTCGAGTAGAAACGATAACCCGTGTGCCGAGTGAGCGAAGAGTGGACGTCCACAGTTGGGAGATATGAATTACCCTTTTTTTCCCCCTCCTTCCAATCAGGGGTCAGAGAACGCCATGACGCAAGAAAAGATACTCTCGACCAAGTTCGAGGCCAGTGGCCAAAGAAGCTGTGGCCTGGCATGATAATGTGTAACCCATGTATATAGATACTAGATAGCACTTTTTGAATCCCAGCTCTCAGCACGGCAGTATCTCAAATGTTTTGAGTAATCTCCACCAGGGATCAATAACTCTAATGTTGAGCTCGACGATAGCGAGGGACGGCTAAGCACAAACAAAGCGATCACTTCTTATCTTTCTGTAAAATAAGCCCTTTCCAAATAAAGCCCTTCCCCGCGGCAGCTCATGTTTTGCTCTGCACAATCTCTGTCTCAGTTAGAGGGGGTGAATGACGACCTTGCAGCCAATCAACCCTACTGTTGGCAAGAAAACATAGTTACGCCCAATAGCCGACTCTGCTCTGTTCTCTTCTTTTTTTTTTTTTGTTGACATTCGCGCTTGATCACCCCCCACATTCAGTTAACGTTGTCCGTGGCAATCTCAGCTGTACACAGTCGCATTAAAATGCACACAGATACACGACACAGAGATACGATCCGAGATATACATGCAAACACAAAAGTGAAGAAAAACATGGCGGCGGTAGATTCAGTCCCCATCAATACCCAATGTCCAATACATGCTATGTGACAGTGTTGTCGAGCGAAAACATTGCAGCAGGGAAGTGGAGGTGGAGCCCTATCTTGTTGACCATTTCTGCAACTCTCTATTTGGAAGGTACATCGTCCATCGTACTTTCTATCCCATTTCAGCTTTTTTTCACTCGAATGCAATTAGCGCAAGATATGCAGATATGCCAGCAAAAGATAAGAAAGAATGGTCCCAAGCTTCCTCCCAAATCGTCAGATGTGATATGAAAAACCGAGGGCGTGTGTCATCAATTGTAGAGCGGAAATGAGATCGGGGGTTGCATGCCAGTGTGTACTAACCTTGGTGGACAGGGTGTATCTGCGCCAGTAGTGCCAACACTGGCAGGACATGGCTTACCCTCGCCCTTCCTGTGCAGAGTCATGGCCATCATCCGCCATGTCATATTCTCCAGTCTCTGCGCATTTGGCAATGAATCCCTGGCCCTGGAGTACAATCGCCAGACATGGGCAGCCAATGGATCATCCTTGCTTCGCCTGGCTACCTCACCCTCCCCATCAGATCCACTGTCTTCCTGTTGATCCATAGCTTGGCTCGACATCTCAGTCTGTTCGCCACCAATCTGTGGCATCGTCATCTTGGGCGACGCCGAAGGAGGGCGATCCATGGATTTAGGTTTGGGGAAATTGATGGTTGGAGACAGGAGCGATTCAGGCACGACGGTCCGTTTAGACACGGGATTAGATCTTCCTACATTGGACCTGTTATTATTGTGATGATGAGCTGCAGGTGCAAAGGAAGTTGGAGTGGGTGCCTGAGGTGAAGAAGGATATGAGGAAAGCAAGACTTGCGTTGGATCAGGGCCAGAGTAAATCATGGCTGGGGCCATTTGAAGATCGGAGTGAAAGAATTGACGAAAGGGAGTATGAAAGGGGTTAGATGTGGAGAAGGCCGAGAGATAAAGCGTGACAAGGAGAAAAAAAGATAACAAAAGAAAGAAAGAGAGAAATGAAAACACCCCATGGAGAAGAACAATTATCTGACCACATTAAGTAGTCTATGTACATTGTAAAAACCTAGTGTAAAACTATAATTGAGGCACTCCGTGTACAGCTTTTGGCAACGCTTCCCCAACAAGGCTTCGCCACCATATCAAGGCCGACTGTTGCCGTCAAAGCTCCGACCGTTTAAGAGCCATGGGGCATTGCAGTTTCGTGCCCGCCTTCTGAACCTTCATTTTCGTGAGATTCGTGGGAGCCTTGGGTACTCTCTGAAATCTCGAGCATATGCAGCCCTTGATGGTTAAATAGGCTTGTACTTGAGCCCACACTGGAAATGGATGTGGATGCAGAAGATGCAACTGTATGAGAATTCTCCGGACGGAATTCTCTTGGGATAGTGCTGCCTGGGGATATGTCCTCCGTCACCAATCGTAGCATTTCTAAGGTGCGGGTGCCTAGATTCTGCGAAAACAGCGGATGGTGCGGCTCTTGACTCGGTCTTGCAGGATGTATGGTCGAAGGTGACCCAATGCCAGCAACAGGTCCTGCACTATGGCTCTCCGTGTGCGTTGACCCTGAGTGCTCTGTATGGTCTGTATGCTCTATGTGTGAAGTGGTTGTTGTGGTGACATGTGTCGTCCGAGAGCCTTGATGCTCTGTATGGGTAACCGACTCGCTGCTTTCGGAGTGTTGCGCAGTGGTTTCGTCGTTGAGACTGCGTTGTCCTGAAGAGCTGGTGATTTTTTCTGGATCGTCGTCGACAGGCGCAGATTTCAAAGGAGCGCTATCATTACTGTTACTCTCTGGAGGTGTGATCTTGGGCTCCATTGAGCCAGAGTCGCCTTGCACAGCCGCAGTAGGTGAAGGCTGCTCTCCTGAGACTGGACCCTGCCCCGGCACTGGATGTCTAATATCTGAAGTGTCACAACTGCCGTCACATAAAGCATCATCCACGCTCCGCTTCTGTAAACAGCCGCATCTAAAAATGTACTCATACAAGTCCCACTTCGCCTCGAGGTGTTGATGGATTCTCTCCCCAACCAACTTCCGCGGTCTCTTTCCGAACGGTCGTCCGTAGATCCGAAAAAGGGCATGCCGGTCGATAAGCAGAGGTGTCTCATGGTGCCAGTACTCCCAGGCAATACCAAGCCCTGCCAACACGAGCCAGAACCCGAGCATCAGGTACACTTGCAAATTTGGGTGATAGGTCAGCGTTTTGCCCGTAAAGTCGAAAATGACAATCATTTCACGGTATCCGACTTGAACAAACTCGTCGACCCCAAACATGAACATGTAGGCGCCACCCAAACTGGTCCCGACGATAATAAAACAACGCTCAAAGAATGTGGCGAAGGCGGCCCCTCCGAGAATGAGGATTACCATAACCACGTAGCGCCCCGCGTTCGAGATCGAGAGATTGGCGATGGCGACAATGGCCATCGCCAGTGCAAAACCTCCAAAGGCGCCCGTGAAGGTGACGCCAAGATCCCAAAACCGAAATGATAAAATTGCCCCCGTGAGACCCGCGGCCAGCCAGACCCACATGTAATAGTACTTGGGCATAAATGTTGTGAACACTAAATCCCACCGAATGGCGACCATGATCGACATGGCTACAAGCGCTGTGGTAAGACAAAATATATCGGTTAAGTCGGCGATGCAAAATCAAAGGCCGAAGCATTGCTGCACTTGAAAAATAAAAGATTGCATACCCCAAGATAGGAATCCGGTGACAACGAGAGTTAGTCGGATGAACTTGAAGCCAAAGAATACTTCAACTAGTCCGAAGATGATGAGCACAATACCCAAGGCCCAGTCCTGCGATGATACTTCGACATGCTGTCCAACATTCAAGTCCACGCCGCCACCATCGCTCACAGGTGTTACGCTAGTAGGTAGGGCTAAAGCGCATGAGGCTATAGCCAGGAACAGCAGCAATTTCCGTGATAGTTGAGGTGATATGGAGTTGTCTGCGGCTGTTTCCACGAGTGATCGCGATCGTGATATCGACATTATTGCTGACTTGTTGGAAATGAGAATTCGTGTCAAATTTATGGTGGCTCGGGCAGCAAACCTCACGCCAAGCGCAATAGAGAATGTTGCTGTACCTGGGTGCTTTATTCAATTACTCCTGGAGACCATTCTCAGAAGGGCGTTCAGAACTTTGGATTTCAAGTCTTTCAAGCAAAGTAGAGGAGTTACTGAAGTTCAATTGCTTTTCGTTCCAAGTGATAGTATTTTACAAGGTTGGAGTGTGTGCAGTATGAGAAAGTACAGAGAGGCGGGAGGAAGGAAAGAAAACGGAGCATGCAGTGAACGGCCACACATCTTTATTTTCTTCTTCCGTGTTGGTGTGTACATGTACAACTTTGCGGCGCCCTGCCCCCTTTCGTATTATTTTTTCTCCTTGTCGTTTGCTTTGTTTACGGCCTACTCCACCTGGTCCTGTGGCCCTTGCCAGGATGCATATGCATTTTAAACAACAATAAATAATATTGCCAATAACGCTCTCGTCAATGTGCTTGTACATGTAATAAACGTGCCCAGTGCACAATCGTTAGTCGGGTCATGCTGAGAACCGCTGATCACCCCTATTTCCATGTGTCCTCAAGCTTGCGTTTACTGTGTTCATACTCTGTACCCAAAACAGCCACCTTGCGCGCCCCGTGGCCCTTAACAAAACTTGAATCGCGACATTGCGCGTATGACGGCAGGCCTTGGCGGAGCATGAGCGAATGAGGTGCCCGAATCAGCTCTTGACCCACTCACTATTTCCCTCTCAACACTCAAAGTCTATATTGCCCAATATGAATGCAGGAGGGGAACAAGCTGCCGATATTGCCGTTCAGGGTGCGTGGGTGCATTGTTCGAGATTACCAAGTTGTCTTTAGCCCACTGAAGAGAAAGGTGTGAGAACTAAAACAGTACGCATGTCGCACCGCGAAAATTCCTTTGTCTGTGTAGGCACAAACACTTCCAGCATTACCTCAAAGAGGAGTCTCGAACGTTTGGGATATCTGGATCCATGCCATGTCCCAGGAGTTACTGAGCAGGACTCGCCCTTGATGCTGAAATATGTTGTCCCAAAGCCAAGCCGTCGCTCACCCGTCATCAATCGCGCCTACTATCAACGGACAGAGAGCATTCGCATTCTGGTCGAAGGTTGGATCGAAGACTGTGAAGCTCTGGGATTAGATGAATGCGCTGTGATCAGTCTTGGATGCGGTTTGTATGGCTCCTTCCTTCATATATCCCGATTGATGTCGAAAGGACATAGGCCCGCTGTTGCTCTTTAAACTTATGGAAAAGCCCCCCTCTATTATATTGATTAACATGGCCAACAGCGATCCGACATTTTTCCGCCTGACAACATTGAGAAAGGATAAGGAGAACAGGACAAAACTGAAGTATATCGACATCGACTACCCTTCACTCATCTTGGAGCGCCTCTACATGGTCAGGAACCAGGACAAACTGGTCAACCTTCTCCCACAAGATCCTTCGAAGGACGATGTTGAGAACTTCGTCTCGGACACATACTCGTGTCTGGGAATCGATCTTAGAAAGTTGGATCAATTGCAAAGAGGACTCCAGGAGGCTGGAATTACAAAGGATGGACCCAGGATGCCAATCTTGGTGGTCTCAGAAGTTGTACTGGCATATCTTGAGGCCGATGAATCAGACGCCGTCATCAAGTTCTTTGCAGGATACCCGGAAGGTAAAAAATGCTGCCTAGCTTTATCTCCGCAAGCCATGTAACTCTCAGCATAACCATTATTTGAATAATGCGATAGCTACATTCATCTTGCATGAACAATGTATCCCAACGTTCGACCCAGACCAGAAGGAAGATAACTTGCATCCGTTTGCGTTGACGATGTTCAGACACTTTCAAAGGACCATGACACCGCTCAAGACGCTGCGAAAATACATGAGTCTGGAAGATCACCGCGATCGATTCCAAGAATTCGGTTGGACGAGCTGTGATATCTTGAACATGAATCTGTTCACGGACTTTATAGTTATGCCGACCGAGGAAGATCATCAGCGCGTAGCTCAACTCGAACCCTTTGACGAGTACGATGAGCTGTACTGGATTGGTTCATACTATTTTATCGCTACCGCCTCAACAGGTCCTGGCGATACGCCTGTTATGACAAGAAGCCCCGATGTCCTTCGGCGCATCGGACTTCAAACTAAACTGAAAGACCCAAAATCTCTGTCTGATAAACATGTGGATCAAGGGAGCTACATCGGCCTTGGGACATCCCCCACGCCATTGCCATCATCTACTATCCCATCTGTTGAAGTCAAATGGGCTGGACAAACCCCATTCCCAGGACTGGACATTAATCGAAAGGGTCACACGGTGTCTATACTTGGAGACGATGCGTATATCTTTGGCGGATTCGGCTTGGATGCGACCGACCACCGGGAAGACCAAAGGGTCTTTCAAGCACGGTCGCAGCAGACGCGACTAGGTTCAATGCTGCGATTGAATCTGGTCGATGGTACTTCAGAGACCTTGCCGAGTGATGAAAACGGACCGGCGCCTCGTATGCATCATTCTGCTGTCACGACACTCGATGGATCTGCTATCTACGTCTACGGTGGCAGAGATGGACCTAATAAGGTCCACAACGATGTTTGGAGATTCACGGCCGACGGTGGATGGGATCCCTTGTGGCGTGCCAAAGTCAATCAGGCAGGCGATAGTTCAGTACCAAAGGGACTCTTCAAGCACACAGCCAACATAATGACGATTGCGGACAGGGAAATGATGGTTGTCTTTGGTGGGAGACTCGAGTCTGGAGAGGCCAATGACCAAGTGTGGGCTTTTGACCTTGAAGAGGGCCAGTGGGGACATTTTCAGTGGAGACAGCCAGACCAAAGGCAAAACTTCAGTGGCATATTTTCACATAGTAGTGTAGTTGTGAAGAATGACGATCAACAGGATGTCTTGGTTATATTGGGAGGTATCCGTGGGAGAGACGAGCGAGTTATGAATAATGTGTGGAGGATCACGTTAGGTGTGGGCGAAGAGGAGCCCCAATGCTGGGTCGAGGCAAGAGAGATCGAGGTCAAGGAAAGCAGTGCTGGAGATCAATTGAAGCCGAGGTTTGGTCATACGAGTGTAGCAGTGGGTGATGACAGGGTTTGGGTCCTTGGAGGCGTATCCTCTCCAGGTCTACTCCAGTGGCAAGAGACTATGATTGAGATTCGACCAAATAATGGGACGTTCCAGCACCTGCGCCCGTCATCCTTCAAAGAGCTAGTGATGGTAGGTCATGCAACTGCCCTTGATAAGAGCCGAGGGCGGGTCATTGGTGTTGGCGGCGGAGGAACGTGCTTTGGATTTGGCGCATGGTGGGATGCCACTGGATGGGCTTTGCAGCTCTAGAGCAATTGTTACCTTTTCATATCCATCCGTCTCTCTTTTGAATCCCTCAGTTAGACTTTTGATAACAATAAACACAAACACAAGATGTGCCGTTTTTGCCTTGAAGATTCCTTGAGCGACTGTCGTTTGATGTTATTGTCTATTCTCCAAGCCTGGAGCAGCTCGATGCGCACAGCCGTTGAGTCACTCGCTCCGCGGAGCAAAAGTTGGAGAATCAATTCTCGGTCACCAATTGTTTATACTGTGCACAACGTAGCACGTAACCCTGGAAAATGCCACGAGATCAAGTGAGGCGAGATGACGATGGAAGCAATAACGAGGCTTCGCACATTACCGCAGCAGTGTTCGGTGAAATCAAACAATTTATTTTTACTTTTTGGCCAAAAAAGAAAAATTGTGCCTGTGACGATGTTCAAACCACAACACACGTGTGTCGTCTCGAGCTCTCCCACCCCCTTCGTGGAGTGCTCCTCACTGGTGGCACAAGAGACCTCTGTCAAAGAAGAATAAGGGAAGATGCAACCCAAGAGGGTACTCTATCATCAACATGAAGACAAAAGCCAAAGAAAAGCATAGCCCTCATCTCAACAGTCATCATGTCGGGTGCCTCTTTGCCACCCGCAACATGCATGAGCCATATATTATTTATGTCCACTGCAAGAGGACGCCACCAGCGCAGATTAATATAAAGGTGCTGAAGAGCATCGTTTCTTTCCTCTCTACTACCCAAAGAACATCTTCCTACACTACATACATCATCGAACATCTTGTTAGAAAGAACTGGAACCGAATAACGCCAGCAATTATAAACTGACCATGGCCTCAGCAACATCCTCAAGTCCTATCGTGCCTGTCCACCACCACAACCGACCTCTCCTACACCACGGCGACAGCCGGTCTCACCTCGCACCATATTTGAGGGCCTCTGACCCCCATCTCCGTCCTCTTGGCGACCACGCCTCAAACAGCTCCTCAGCTGCGATGTCATCAAAAAACTTACACACAGGACCTACCCCACAACAGGGAGCATCATCAAAGTCGACCCCCTCTGCCACATCATCGGCATCCAAAATATCCACAGAACCTACAACACACACAGCAGACAAGAATTCATCCGGGTCATTAAAGGTGTCACCCGAGTTTCAGAAACAAGGCGAGGACACTATCCGCGAGATTCTGGACCGTCTCCAGAAGCGACAGGACGAGTTTGGACCCATTCCAAGTATACCGGAGCCTCAAGATGTGCAGCGCAGTGTGCATACCCAGAAATTGAACCCAGAACTGTTAGAGAAGACCATAAATCCGCATACGTTGCGCCAGCACCATGGCGATGCCAATTTGCGACACGAAGGTTGACCAGGCAAAACTCGAGATCAAAATAGAATAAATAAATAAATATGCAACTGCGCCAGGAGCATTTGAGCAGCAATTGCAGTGAAACTAAAGTGTGTCGCCACCATTGCCATGGTTGAAATGAAAGGGCTTTGATAAATTGGTAGGACCGATGCTCAGTAGCCACGGCTACGCCGGGCAATTATCTCAATACCGTCCCTAGGGTGCCTTCACTTGGCAGCAGTGACACGTTTGTTTACCTGCACGTTTATCCACCTCTAACATAGGCCTTGGTGCGGTGAACGCACTATCACACCGTGTCTGTCGCGAGGAAACGCGCCCCTCCCCTCTCCTCCCCCCCTACTTCCACAAAAAGAAGGTTTTTCCAACCAATACGATTTTGCTGAGACGCGTCTGCTATTCATGTGCTGCGAGAAAGTCGAATAGTCCTAGACCTAGATTGAGCTCGGTAAGCGGTAAAACGTCGACGCTGCCGGTAGGATGGATAACCCATGAAGCGGCGCATCCGTTTGTGGATACTCGGGATGGAGGGATGGGCTCAGTTACGAGACAGATTGAGGTAGCCCAGCAGGCGATGGTACTTTAACCTTCCAAGCTGCACAATGCAAGATGACGACAGTCTTGTGCGGCAATTGTTATGAGTTTCTTGTGGAGTGCCGCTCACTTTCCTAACTAGGCTGATCCTTTTCTCTAAACTCGTTTTAATTGAACTGCCCTGTCGATTTTTAATGGGATTATGATTTACCGGAGTTCCTCCAAAATTGAAATCCGAACACAGGTGACCGAGGAGAGCACGTTTCACGACTTACATCAAGAACTCGGGAGACTGCGCCAGACTGCGCACGGATAAAAAGCATCGGCAGAATGGGGTCCCTTTAACCCCGTCAAATAAGCTGCAACTAAGTATCATATGCGCGATCCCACAATGTAAATGCATATTGAAAACGTGGTTCTTTACCCAGGAAAGAATAGATTCATCCATTGAAAGCATCGCTTCTATACGCCACTTTGAGGAAGATTCGATTTGCTTTCGACTTTCTGAACTTCTTTGACGATGGATTATAAAAAGGATGCAACGGGTCGATATTCGCTTATCATCAAACTGAAAAAAAAGGCAGAAAACAGCAACCAATACACTTTACACGCAAGAACATTTATATGCCAAACATGGTCTCTACCACCTCCCACTCTCACTCCACCAGCACTCAAGTCCCGGTCTTGATCGTCGGTGCAGGTCCTACCGGTCTCTTTGCCGCGCTCCTGCTCACCAAGATGGGCATCCCCTGTCGTCTGATCGACCGTCAGCACGAGCCGTCGAAGCTATCCAAGGCTCTCGTGATCCACGCACGTACTCTCGAGATCTTTCAAATGGTTGGAAGAAGCGACGTCAAAGACGAGGACACATTGTTGGGCAAGTTTATGAGCGAGGGTAGTCAGCTGGCAGAGTTTTACATCTACTTTGGCAAGAAATTGACCTCGATCGTGCCTGCGCTCAGAAACACAGAGTCGCGGTTCAACTATGGATTGTTTCTTGAGCAGGCCAAGACCGTGGAGATCTTGACGGAAGAGTTGACAAAAGCCGGGATGCACGTAGAGCGTGGATGGGAGCTGATGGACACAAAGGTTGTGGAGATGGATGGTGCTAGTAAGTCATACGTGGAGACGACAATCCGCAGGGCTAAAGTTGGCACCAATATTCGTGCGAACGAGAGTAAGATTATGGGAGCCGTTGAGTTGGAGGAAGATCAGGAAGGAAAAGAGTATGATGTGGAGGTGGTGCGGTCCGAATACTTGATCGCAGCGGATGGCGGCAAGTCGGCAGTCAGACACAAGTTGAACATTTCATTCAAGGGCAGGACGCTGGACAATAACATGATTCTGTATGATGGTCGCGTCAAAGCTGACATCCCTCTTGACAAAATCACGTAAGGGACACATGCGTTAAACTGAATATGGTATAGCACGATGTCCACCCTTTAAATCGCGCTGACGTATCTATTACTTGCATCACGCCTAGCCTCATCCACGGAGACTGTGGACGGTCGATTATGGTAGTACCTTTGAGTAACGGCCGCGTCCGTATTATGCTCAACAACGGCACTCTTACCCCTGAGGAGCATCAAGCCCAAAAATCAGAAGAACTCACGCTTTCCGCATTTCAAGAAATGGTCGACACGACTGTCGCACCTGTGAAGGTGGAGCTCCTCGATTGCGATTGGCTGACATACTATCGCGTTAATGAGCGTCTGGCAGACAGATACTCTGAGAAAGGGCGTATTTTCTTGTCTGGCGATGCCGCTCATGTGCACTCACCAGCTGGAGGACAAGGTAATGACCGCGACTCCAGGTGAAAGTAGTTATCAAACCTCATGTCACTATACTAACATTGAGTTATGGCATCCCAACGCATCCAGGAATGAATATGGGTCTCCAGGACACGTTCAACTTGACCTGGAAAATGGCACTCGTCTTGAAGGGATCTGCTTCTGCATCGATCCTGGACACGTATGAGGCGGAGCGACTCAAGGTTGCAGAGGACATTATCCAACTCTCGTCTAATATTTTCGGCAACGGCATGGCAGACGACTTTTTCCACAGAATGTTTAAAAAGTTCGTTCTTATGGCTCTGCCCTACATCTTACCACGCGTGCCTCACGGCCCTCCCATGTGCATGGTAAATTAATCCCATTCGCATGTTGGATTATGATACATCTACCTTGGACACTGACTAATTATTTTGTTGATTGAATAGCTCCGCATTCGATATCACGACAACGCGCTCAATAAGACGCATTCTACGCAGCCTGCCCCGAAAGATGAATATCAAGTTGGTGCCCGTGCCCGCGACGGCAACTTGATCATTGTTGACCATGACCTCGACTTTGCAACCGGAACTGTTCAGCAGCCTCTTCGATTGCATGACCTTCTCGTTGGTCCTGGCATCTTCCATGTCCTCGTCTTCACATCTGACATGTTGATTGACACCAGGGGAACGAACCTCAAGGACATCCACACTGCAGCCCAAGACCTCGCGAAAGAAACCGAGACTCGTTTGGCAACTTGGAGTGCGAGATGGTTGACGCCTTCCTCTCCTTCGTCGTCATCGCCAATGCCAAAGGCCAATTACCAAGAGAAAATGTTCATGGTCCACATCATTTCTGGTGTCCCTGTCGATTCAAACAAGGTTAACGTATTGGTGAAAAGGTCCGTCGGTGAGGGCAAACTGTACCTGGATGTGGATGGCACTGTGCACCAAAAGTACGGCGTACGTGCCAAAGGAGGTCCTGGATCGATTGTCGTGCTGCGACCGGATTCGTACGTCGGCTACAGAGTCCAAGGCGCTGGCGAGGATGCGTGGAAAGACGTAGACGCGTATTTCAATTCGATATTGATCAATGTTGTAGAGCCCTGAGCAAATATAAAGTATGGATAAGAATGACAAGGCAAAGCAAAGCACGATTTCTTCATTAGTTATGTGATCGCTTTGTGCTCAACATCTATTAGAACAACGTCCTTTAATCAACGACTGGGGTGAAAGTTGGCTACCATTAACAGTATGACATTGATTAGCTCTAATGCCTACCATTTGTACGGTCTTTATTACAGAAGAGAGTCAGGCTGAATGTGGCACTGTGCATACCCGCACACATTAATCCACTATGCATACTTAAACTCGAGGAGCATATGCAACGGTCCGATGTCCCATTTATCCTTCATGTCAACGTCCGCAGGCAGATCGGAGAACAAAACACTGCGCATCGATCACGGCTACAATAGCACTTTACGTGGAATGGAAAGTCATGTCCACCTCTCGAGAACAGTTTGGGGGTCGTGTAATGACATTCCTTGAGTTCTCTGTTCCCACTGTCGAGTAGTGTCTGTATCCATCTTATCTATTTTAAACCTAAAGCATCCCATGTCTCCGTTCTCGCTATTTCCCTTGCATCCAACCTTTTATATGCGAGACAGCAGGGTGCCCTTCAAAATAGCAGAAACTGGAGATCTACAAGTAGCGTAGTGTTCATAGCATGAGGGGCAGTAAAAGTTGAAGCGGGGCACAGGGGCAAAGAGAGAAGATCAAAGAAAACTTTGACACACCCAAATAGCGTATACCATTTAAAACTAACAGATGAGCCCTCTCTCTGGGAGCGTGATCATGTTCCCGTAAGTAACCAATCGTCGTCCCCATGGAGCAGCTCTCTCTCTCTCTCTCTCTACACATCGAGTCCCAGCTCGTTGGGATCAGATGGGGGGGGGGGGGTTGTTCCCTAGCTGCATCTGTGTACCTGATTCCCGCGTAGATTGTCATTCTGCCTCGTTGTCCCCGCCGTCTTTGTTTTCAAAGTAGTCTGGTAGAAATGAGTGACAGTCGAGGAAGTGAGGAGAGTGTGAGAAAGAGAGAGCGATATTGTCCAAAACAGGCAGGAGTCACTTCCTTCCCACGGCAATACGGGCATGTTGGTACGCCATAAGGTTTGGTTCCCGTTAGTCATTCGTTTGCTCAATGCCACCCACAGGCACAAACAACAATACGCAGCTATAAACAACATACACGCAAAACAAGGACCCTCGCTCACTCCATGGCTTGTAACGGAAATAGAGGGATGACTCTAGTCATTATGGATGGGGTTGTGGGGGGAGGGTCTAGAGGCGGGAGACGTGAGTGGCGCGAGGCGCGCCCTTTTTTTATTTTATTTTCTCACACCTTCTTCTTTTCTCTCTTTTTCACTTCTTCCTCACAATCCCTCCTCTCTCCTCTCTCCTCTCTCCTCCCCTTCCCATTGCGAACCACCCCTACTCCTCTTTCCTTTTGGTGTCGCCGTCGCCTTTTCTCATTCCTTGCTCATTCCTCGCGTTGCGATTCGTCTCGCCATTCATTCTTTCAGTGTCCTGAATAGTATATATATATAAACCCCTCGTAATGTCTGGTATCTTGCGTTTGGCCACCGCCAACTCCTCCAGGGCGATCCTGAAGCCCTCCTTTGGTCTCGTCCGCTCCGCTGGAATCCATCGTCATGCTCTTCAACAATCCAGCAAGCCCAGCCAGTCAAGAATCGCGTCCTCGTCCTCAAGAATCCTCTCCGGTCAGGTCCCAAAGACCATCGTCCCTGCTTTCAATTCGATCCAGCAGCGCGCATACCACGATGATGGCGCCTATGGTTACCGTGTGCCCAAGGTGTTCTCTATGCCCGATTGTAAGTCTCGATCCCTGGCTTGTATTGAACGTTGTTAAAATAGCATGTTCCTTGTCTTGCTTAAACTGACGTTTTTTTTCCCCACTCGAACGCTTGATCAACTGTGTCGTAAAATAGATACTCCTGAGGAGCTCGCTAACAGAGTAGAGAACGCAAACTTATTGCGCTTGGTCATTGGTTACAGAGCACACGGCCATCTCACCGCTAACCTCGATCCCTTGGATATTGCCCAGCGCCAGTAAGTCTTTGGAGACGCGCAGTGGGAAAAAAAGGCTTGGGAGTGGATCGTGGATCGATGTGGGTTAATGACAAAACTTAACCACCATGGTCGGTTAAATTACATCTCGCATAGAACTGTGCTGGCATTGCAACCCGAGCGTTATGCCCTCGCCGATCCCTCAAAAGTCTACAACCTCAGTGGAATTCTCCACGTCAACCAGTCCAAGAGCAACGCCGACGCGAAGGATGAGGCCAGCCTGAAGACCATTCTTGCTCACCTTGAAAAGTCTTACTGTGGCAACATTGCATACGAGTTTATGCATATCCCCGTAAGTTCAAGCACACCTGAGTGGACATGTGTCCTGATAACGAAAAAGAAATTCAATCCCGGAAAGAGCTCACAACTAATAATCATGAGTTCACTTTCTAGAATGCAAGTGAGAGAAGATGGTTTGCCCGTCAGGTTGAATCATACCAGAAGCCGCCAGTCACCCCAGATGACAAGAAGCGCATTTTCGAGCTCCTGACAAAGTCAGAGGTGTTTGACCACTTTATGGGCAAAAAGTTTGCTCAGGTCAAGCGTTACGGTCTTGAGGGAGCTGAGAGCATGATGGTTGCGTTGGATGCCCTCTTCCAAACTGCATCCAAAGGTATGAATCTAGATCGTGCAGCACGATGCATGCGTCCCTGGACACTCCCCCTAACTTTGAAAACAAATCTCTCCCATTTCTAGCCGGTGTCACAGAGGCAGTGCTGGGAATGCCACATCGTGGTCGTCTGAACCTGTTGACGGATTTGATGCAGTACAACCCCACAGCGCTCTTCTCCAAGGTCAAGGGCAATCCAGAGTTCCCCTCTGACCTCCCTGCCACGGGTGATGTCCTGTCCCACATTGCCAACTCTCCCAAGTTGGACTATGGTGAAGCCGAGCCCATCCACGTATCTATGCTGCACAACCCCTCCCATCTCGAGGCTGTCAACCCTGTAGCTATGGGTAAGGCTCGTGCCAAGCAGATGGAATTGATCGCCAACTCCTCGCCTGATTGCCAGCTCGGTGACAAGGTCATGTGTGTCCAGCTGCACGGAGATGCAGCTTTCACGGGTCAGGGAGTCGTCATGGAGAGTTTGGGACTGTCCAACTTGCCCCACTTCACCTCTGGAGGCTCTGTGCACATTGTGGTCAACAATCAGATCGGATACACCACGCCTGCTCAGAACGCTCGTTCGTCTGTGTACAGTTCAGATATCGGCAAGATGATCAATGCGCCCGTGATCCATGTCAATGGCGATCACCCTGAGGAGGTTGTCCATGCCATGAAAATCGCGTTCGACTACCGCAATAAGTTCCGCAAGGATGTTATTCTCGACTTGGTCGCTTACCGTCGCTGGGGTCACAACGAACTCGACGAGCCCGCCTTTACACAGCCCTTGATGTACAACAACATTCGTTCGCGCAAGTCTGTTCCCAAGCTGTATGAGGAGAAGTTGCTGGCAGAGAACATTTTGACAAAGGCTGCCATCGATGAGTTCCGTCAGGACTACTTTGAAAAGCTTGAGGACGACTTTTCCGAGATCGACAGCTACAAGCCCGAGGCCGATCATCTCCAGGGCAAATGGAAGGACATGATCCTCCCAACCGAGACTGTCAGCAAGATCGCGACCGGAATCGATCAGGAGACCATGAAGAAGATCGGCCAGGCTTCTGTGGCCGCCCCAAGCGATTTTATGATCCACCCCCGTCTGGAGAAGTTCCACGTCCAGTCGCGTCTCAACAAACTGAAGGACGGTCAGAAGATTGACTGGGCTACTGCTGAGGCCATTGCCTTTGGTTCCCTGTTGATGGAGGGCTACGATGTCCGTATCTGCGGTCAGGATGTTGGACGAGGAACATTCTCTCAGCGCCATGCCATGTTGGTCGACCAAAAGACAGAGCGTGTCCACATTCCTTTGAACGCGATGACAGAGTCTCAGGGTCATTTGGAGGTGGCCAACTCGAGTTTGTCCGAGTTGGCGGTATTGGGTTTCGAGACTGGTATGAGCTACGAGACCCCAAGGATGCTCAACATCTGGGAAGCCCAATTCGGCGACTTTTTCAACTCTGCCCAGGTGACCATTGACACCTATGTTGCTAGTGCCGAGAGTAAGTCTTGTCTGCCATCTAGTCGTTGTTGATTTTGCTGTTGCTTGTTATCGTGCAATGGAATGTTACGCTAACAAGGGACCCGTTTCTGCAAAATTGTTTATTTTAGCCAAGTGGCTCCGTCAATCGGGTCTTGTAATGTTGCTGCCCCACGGTTACGACGGTGCTGGGCCTGAGCACTCGTCCTGCCGCATCGAGCGTTGGCTGCAGATGACTAACGATACCTTCAACGTGACGGACTCGTCGATCAAGTCCAACACCAACATGCACGTCGTCAACCCCACGACTCCTGCACAGTACTTCCACTTGCTTCGTCGTCAGATGCAGCGCAACTTCCGCAAACCTCTGATCGTTGTTGGACCCAAGACTCTTCTCCGCTTGCCCACAGCCACCTCGGTTCTCGATGACATGGCGCCTGGCACGACCTTTGAGCCTGTCCTCGGCGACAGCAAGACTGAGCAAGACCCCAGCGCTGTGGAGAGAGTGTTGTTTGTCTCTGGAAAGTTGTACTATGACCTGGTGAAGGAGCGCGAGACCAAGGGTGCGGATGAGAAGGTGGCCATTGTCCGTGTTGAGGAGCTGAGCCCCTTCCCCAAGGATGGTCTCCAACAGCAGATCGAGACGTACTCTGGAGCCAAAGGTAAAAAAAAAACCTCCTTTCCCTCTTCCCCCCCTTTTTCCAATTTTTCTTCAGCCGCTGTGTTTGCATCTTTTTATAAACGTGCTTTCGCTAATTTTCATTTTGTTTTTCCATTTTGTAGAATTCACATGGATCCAGGAGGAACCCCAGAATGGAGGTGCATACTCTTTCATGGAGCCAAGGATACGCCAGTTGCTGCCCGAGAAGAAGTCTCTGGGCTACATTGGACGTGACCCTTCGGCGGCCCCTGCCACCGGTATCGCTATTGTTCACCGCAAGGAAAGTGCCGATATCTTGGCAAAGGCTTTCCGTCTGTAGAGTCGGACAAGTACGTGTAGATAGACAGAGCAATTAGAGAGAAGGAAACAAAAAAAAAAGCATACATCATTTAGACAACGACAACAACTGTTTCGAATTCATCAATATCAACAACATTTTTTTTTTAAGTCCAACATGTAATTTCGAGCAGGTGGGGGTTTTTTTTATTTTTCTTTCTAGCATCAACGGACTTTTCTGTAGAGAGGCGATAGCAGCAGTGCGAAGAGGGAAGAAGAAGGACAGGAAGTATCGAACCAAATGCGCGGATCAATTATTTTGTCGGATGCGCTCTAACCGTTCCGTAGTGTGTGTGTAAACGTGGAGACTCAAACAAAAGTCAAGTATTACTGCGGTTGGGAAAGGGAGGGGGGGACATGCCAGATGCAGGATAATTTCATTTTTTTTTTTCCCGTTTGTCATTTTTGCGCCATTTGGGTCGGGTTGTCTCGTGCAAGGAAAAGGAGATAAAGAGGGCTGGAACCAAGGAGATAGTTCACAGCCATCACCATGCATTGGGCTCCTCAGGGCACGATGCCGTTGAGCACGGATGTGAGAATAGCTAGCGATGGGCAAGAGTTACCGATGCTCGACGCGTTTTTTTTTGGTTACATTATTGTTCGTGTTCCTTTTTTGTCGATTGTCGTAGCAAATTTTTTTTGTCAAAAGCTGACTCTGGTCCTTGAGATTACTGGGCTGATGTATGCTAGAGACAGCTGTGGCATGAGTG
>MU617058.1:0-24972 GCA_025201705.1 Dissophora ornata
CCCCCCACACACACACCGCTCTGTTATTTGTTTCTCTTGTTTCACATCACCAGGGGAGAAGAGGGGCACCGAGCCATTTCTATTTATTCCTGTCCCCCAACTCTAATCAATGCGATGCAATGCATCCCCGCATCACCTTATATAGCGGTTTCGCCGGCTCAGGAAAGACTACATCCCAGCGCCATCTCGTCCAGCAGTTGGTTCGACTCGGCACTAAGATTAACCAAAGCTCAAAGATCGGCACCCAGATCAGGGCCGCATCAGACATCCTCGAAGCCTTTGGCTGCTGTCACTCCGACTACGGTGCAAACGCCTCCCGTCACTCTCTCTACCTCGAGCTACAGTACAAGGCCCGGGGACGACTCTTTGGTGCAAAGCTGCTCCCATTCATGCTCAACCAAGAAAAAGTCACCGATGCACAAAGTCATCTCGGCTCCTACCAGATCTTCTACTCTATGCTTAAGGATGTCTCGAGCGAGGATCGGAGGCGACTTCGTCTTGGAAACAACATCATGGACTACCCTTACTTGCCCTATCACCCGCACATGGAACACATGAATAGCAATAGGGATCTGACACCGGCATTTGCAGCCATGGGATTCAAGCCAAAGGCCATCTCACAGATCTGGCAATTGCTCGCAGCAATCTTGCACTTGGGCAGGATCGACTTTGTTGACTCTACACAGGATCCAACACTTATGGCGACTTTTCCAAGACAAAAGCAGGTGTTTGACCTTGTTGCTGATCTCCTGGGAGTTGAAGAAGGTAAGGAGTTAGGGACTGGTACAAATAACAGCAGCGGTTACTTATATCATGCGTGTTGCAAGAGCCTGACAATTACAACTCTGTTGTGCACTAGATGCGTTGCACCAGGCGCTGTCATACAAGCGAAAGATGATTTCCGGGGACATGTGCACTGTGATTCTTGACTCTGCTTCCGCCAAGAAGCAATGCGACAGTCTTGCCCGCGGACTGTACAGTCTCCTATTCACATACATGGTCGAGGCAATGAATACTCAAATGTGTCGACGACAGGAAGAGCAGGTCTCGTTCATCGGTATCCTGGATATGCCTGGATTCGACCACCATTCTCCTACAGGATTCGAAAACTTCTGCACTAACTTCTGCAACGAAGCCCTCCAAGGATTTTTGCAGCAAAAATTGTTTGTCGAGGATCATCAGACCATGGCGAACGATGGACTTCAGGTGATGGAACCCCGTCTGAATGAGCGAAACCAAGCAAGCGTTGAACTTCTCTGTGGGCTGGACACGCTGACGGATGCCTCACCCAGAGGTCTAGTCCGCTTCCTGCATGATGCGACTTTGAAGGCAGGCAAACAGTCCGGCGAAGCAGAATCTAGCTCGATGCTCCCAGGATTGAATCGAACATTCCAGTCCAACTCCTCCTTCATAAGTGGATCGACGTATGCATCTTCCTTTGGAATTCGCCACTATGCAGGGGATATTCACTACAACCTTGAGAGTTTCTTCGTCAAGAATCAGGATATTCTGTCCCCAGATTTTGTGTCGCTCTTCCAGACCTCAAACAGCCCCTTCATGCTCCAAATGCTTGAGTCCAACCCAGCCCTGGTGACGGAGAGCCATCCTCGCTCCAAAGAGACGATCGTCAAGGCTCAATTGTCTACTATGCCCATGCGTCAGCCAAGTGTCCGAAGGCCTAAGCAGGCCCAGGTCCAGGCTAGGCGGAAAGGAAAGACGCCCAATGCGGTCTCAACAGTCATCAAACAGCTGCATTCGACTCTCAGAGACATCTGCACCTCTTTGGACGGCACCCAACTCTATCAAATTATCCATATTCGCCCCAACAACAGGATGACAGAAGGTCTGATCGAATGCGACCCTGTCCTGATCCGCTCCCAGATTGAGGCACTAGAACTGGCTGCACATATCCAGTCTAAGCTGCAAGCCGAGTACTGCGTCTCGTTCGACCATGCGTCGTTCTTGCAAAAGTACAAGATTTTGTTTGAGAGGAGGGGACTCACCATTGATAGAACCGCATCGAACTCAGAACAGTGCCGAGCTTCAGTCGGGTTGCTCAACTGGCAGGTGCCAAGGGATGGCGCCATCGGAAACGAGTATGTCTGGATGTCGTTCCCGACGTGGAAGACGCTCGAGGATGGATGCATAGCCATCGAGAAAGCCGAGGGAAGATCACTGGCGTTTGAGGCCGACACTGACGAGCAACGTGAATTTTCTAACTTTGTGTCGCCACCATCTACAAAGACATACCCCCTCCCTGGTGAGGAACCAAACGCAAATACCCAACTGCTGACGAGCTATCGAACAAGAGCGCAGTCAGATGCTTCGGAGAACTCGGATGCGTCGCAAACATACCCAGCAGCCGAGCCCAGGTTTGCCAACTACGAGCAGCATTATGGTCACGAACCAGAATCCCCACACTCGGACAATAAGACAATTGGAACCCCGAGTGCTGGAAGCGAGAGGTATGTAAAGCGCGAGGTTATGTCTATTCTCGTTAACCGTTTTGAAATATACACGCTGACAGAGACCATCACTCACCCACCCACATGGTGCTCGCTTCTGTAGGCAATTGATGTTCCAGGGCTTTGAAAAAGACGATTCAGATCTCAAGAGGAAACCAACGTTGGCACTGAACCGCACCAAAGCTGACGAATCTGTGCAGCCTCCCAAGGTTAAAACAAAGACTCGCCGTATCTGGGTCGCGTTTGTCTGGTTAAACACATTCTGGATCCCATCGTTCTGCCTCAGTCTGTGTGGAAGGATGAAGCGTCCAGATATCCAGATGGCCTGGCGCGAGAAAGTCACCTTGTGTTTGATCGTCTTCTGGCTGTCAGCAATCGTCATCTTTTTCATCATCGGGCTGCCTAAAGTGATATGTCCCATGTTCGACGAGATGTATAACCCGCAACAAATACAGTATCACACCAATGCAACGGATTTCTGGGTCTCGATCTGGGGCAACGTCTATGATATCACCAAATTTGCCAAGAATGATCATTCGGGAACCCACTCAGGTGTATACCCCTCTGCACCATCCTACATGTCCTACCTTGCCGGCACTGACCTGACCTATCAATTCCCAGTGGACCTTCGATGGGCTTGTCCTAATCTGGTCACGACAGCAGTTTTGATGCTTCCTGTAACTCCGTACCAAGGACAGTATATGCCCACCCATGGACCCTCGCCACGAAACTCGGACCAAAGTTTGCCCTGGTTCACTGATACTACGTACTATGCGGATACTGCCCTCCCCGTACTCAATAAGATGAAGAAGGGAGTCATTGCCATTCTGCCTGAGGATTTCGCGAACCAGACGGGTACCAACTCGTGGGCTATGATCAACGGCAATATCTACGACCTGACTACCTATGTTGCGAACACAAATCCACCGTCCGGGTTTGTCCCCGATACCTCGTTTAAAGCGTTCTTAGACACGTCCGTCGTTGATCTCTTCACCAACAATCAAGGCACGGATATTACGAAGCAGTTCAAGCAACTTTCCAAGCAAATTCAGTCGGACACCATGACTTGTCTGGATCGCGCATTCTATGCCGGTGTTTTGGATGAGCGCAAATCAATCAAGTGTCAGTTCGGCAACTGGGTTTTAGTCGCGGCTTCAGTATTGATGGGAGGCGTCATCTTGATCAAATTCTTGGCAGCTCTGCAGTTGACTTCGAAGCGCGACCCCATCAATTACGACAAGTTTGTGATTTGTCAAGTCCCCTGTTACACAGAAGGTGAAGAGTCTCTCAAGAAAACGCTCCAGTCCCTCGCAGCATTGCAGTACGATGACAAGCGCAAACTGTTATTGATCATTGCGGATGGAATGATTGTTGGAGCTGGAAATGAGTTGCCCACGCCCAAAATTGTTCTGGATGTTCTTGGATGGCTGCCCACAGAAGGTGTTGAGGTTGAGCCGGTTACGTACAAGGCATTGGGTATTGGTGGTCAGCAGCTCAACTGCTGCAAGGTTTACTCGGGTCTCTATGAGTTTGAGGGACATATGGTACCTTACTTGGTCGTGGCCAAGGTCGGCATGCCTAACGAGACGTCCAAGCCTGGAAACCGCGGCAAGCGCGACTCGCAGTTGATTCTGATGAACTATTTGAACAGTATTCACACTGGCAAGAAGATGTGCCCACTTGAGCTGGAGATGTATCACCACATGAAGAACATTATCGGAGTCCACCCTAATCTCTACGAGGTAAGCGAGAAAAATTCGATTAGGGTATTTTCAGTACACCATTTGTGCATGTTAGCAACTCGCTAATGGTTGATGGTGCTATTCATACTCTCTGATAGTATATCCTGCAAGTTGATGCTGATACTGAGGTCATGCCTGACTCGCTTAACCGCCTGGTTGCTTGCATGGTCGCCGATTCCAAGGTCATCGGACTCTGCGGTGAGACCCAGGTCGCCAACGAGGATAACTCCTTCACGACTATGATCCAAGTCTACGAGTACTATATCTCCCATCATCTCGCAAAGTCCTTCGAGTCCCTTTTCGGAAGTGTCACTTGTCTTCCGGGCTGTTTCTCTATGTACCGTATTCTCACCGTCAGCGGCAAACCCCTGATCATCTCCAACAACATCCTGCACGACTACAGCCACAACGATGTCGACACTCTCCACAAGCGCAACCTTTTGTCGCTAGGCGAGGATCGATACCTGACTACGTTGATGATGAAATACTTCCCGGGATTCAAACTCAAGTTCACACCCGACGCAACCTGCAAGACTGTTGCCCCAGACAGATGGCGTGTGCTGCTTTCGCAACGTCGTCGCTGGATTAACTCTACGATCCATAACTTGGGTGAACTGATGGTTCTTTCGGAGCACTGCGGATTCTGTTTCTTCTCCATGCGCTTCATTGTCTTTGTGGACCTGTTGGGTACACTGATTTTACCTGCCTCGTTCGTATACCTCGTCTATCTGATTGTCGTCGTCGCCACGGGTCTTCAGCCTTTGCCGATCGTTGCCGTCGCGATCTTGGGTGCAGTCTACGGCCTTCAGGCACTGATCTTTATCCTTAAGGGAGCTTGGCAACATATCGGCTGGATGATCATCTACATCATCGCGATGCCCTTCTTCTCAGTCTTCATTCCATTGTATTCGTTCTGGCATTTCGACGACTTCTCATGGGGTAACACCCGTCAGGTCGTTGGTGCGGACGGTAAAAAGACTGTTATGGCTGCTGAGGCCCAGACGCGCTTCGATCCTAGCTCAATCCCGCTCAGGAGTCTGGAGGCCTTTGAAGCCGAGAGGCAAATGCGAATGGAAGGAAACGGCTATTACACACATCACGATGGGTCAGGCTCTGTGGTTGGAAGCAGCTACATGGACGACAGTCAATCAATGATCATGCAGTCGCGCTATGACCACTCAGCATTGCTTGGTGGCGGCATTCAGTCGGGCCAATACAGCAAACTTGACTCTTTATATGGACGGTCATCCTCGCCTTTCTACGACGCAGACGGCAGCAAGAGCGTGATCTCGGGATATGGAGCTGAAGATCTTGTCCATGATTACTACAGGGATTCGAACGCCATTGATCTGTCTTCTGGACGCAATTCCCGACTCCCTTCGCAGATACCAGCAGGCTATATTCCTGGCTCAGCAGGAGGGCGACCTCGCCCGGCTTCACCATCGCCATCGCAGCTTTACAGTGAGCATCAACAACAGCAACAGCGACCAGGCCTTGGGCCGTTCACAGATTCTCAGGGTATGTTGATGCCCCAACCCCAGCAAGCTGGACAGCGCTCATCGTTCATGTCCCAACACCAACTTCAGCAACGCGCACCTGGAGATATGATTGAGATGAACCAATTCGGAGCCCCTATCGGACTTGGTGTCGCCAACGTAGGCATGGGTACCCCCGTTATGAGCTCCCCGGCCCTGGGAGTCATGCCTCTCGTAGGATCCCCTCAATTGCAGCAGCAGCAGTTGTACAATGCACAGCTGGAACAACAATTCTATCAGCAACAACAACAACAGCTCATGATGCAACAGTCAGCCATGTCTACGCCGGTGATGATGAACATGAGTGCACCCATGCAAACGCCACCACTTCAACTCGTCAGTCACCCTATAGCGATGGGCTCCCCGATGATGAGTGCAAACCAGATGCATGTCATGCAGTCTCCTGCGTTCACCTCAATGTCGTCGCCTCATATGACCTCTGCGACTGCTGCTGCCGTGGCTGCTGCAGCTGGTGGTGCTGGTGGTGGACCAACGGATGCAGAGCTAGTGAACAAGATTCACGAGTTGTTGGTAGGCGTAGATTTGATGACGGTGACAAAGAAAAAGATCCGCCAACAGCTTGAGGGCATTTATGGAGTCGACTTGACGACGAGGAGGGATTTTATTAGTAGGACGATCGATATGGAGTTGCAGCAGCAGAATGCAACTGCAATTTCTGCATCGTCGACGCCGCCTTTGTAAAGACAGGATAAGGACGCGGCCTTACTCATCTATCGTTTTTGAATCTAGTGTATGATTTTATTTATTCTGGACTTTGTCATTGTTGTTCTTCTTGCGCTTAATCTTATACAATAAACATAAAAAAGTGTGCTATATATCGTCCTTCGTCTAGGCGGCAGATGACTGTGCGCTTGGCCGACAAGTAAGGGATTACACGCTGGTCGGCTGGGTAACAAATCCGAACTGAGAAGGTCTAGGATTTCAGATATCCACACATGGATGCTGTGGTCCTTAGTCTGAAAGCGATACAAGAGAAAAGGAGCTCAAAAAAACAGACTCTCAAAAGGTTCGGGAAGCATTGCTACTGATATCCAAAAAGAAAACTTGCTTGCGACAGCACAAACAATCGATGACATTGACAACGCGCATGCCGCTCGCAGTGGTGTATGCAACGTACTACAAAATTCGAATAATCCAAGAACCGACTCAAGCAGTAACATTTCCAAAGACCCTGCACGAATCGCGCATGGACAAAGCTGTGTGTTGCTGAAAAGCCCAATGTACAACAATATGCCCTCAAGTTTCAGCAGCAAGAGACCCATCCTGCAAGATGTATCCAATGCAGGTGTGGCATTTATGCACGCCCTCGCTTCTTGTCAATGATTGTCTAATCGAGTTTGGAGCTCATCGACAATCCTATAAAAGATCCCCGCTGTGCCAAGCACTTTGCGACGCATTCTTCCTCACATCCAACAATTTCCCCCTACCCTTCAAAAACATGGGCGACTTCTCCATTTCCTCCAGGGATATCCAACTCGCTGACGGCTACAGCCTGATTGCCTCGTGCCAAGATCTGGATGGCGGCTGGGTGAATTCCCATATTGACCTGGATGCGTTTATTGGCAGTAACGATGGTAAGGGGTACATCTGTTGGTTGCTTACTCCGCCATTGCCTTGAATCGCCCTTTTGCCATGCTGGACCTCTGAGAGCTGATAGAATGCTTTTCCTTTTCTCTTGTTCGAAGGGCATTTTGAGTGGGGTCACTCAGGATTCAGTTATTCTGCTAAAGATGTTGCACTCTGTTTTGCCTACGACGGGAGAACATGGATTCAGGCTGATCTGCGAACAGCAGACGGTCAGTTCCGACAGGATTCCGTTTGCTTAGACGACAAGATCAGTAACGAAAATGGACAGCTTCAGTATAATGATTGAAGAACTCGATCACATTTCTAGCACCGCCAAGGGTAGCCACCATGGACTCTGCAACGATAAAATAAAATGAAAGTCTCGCTTGAGCAACAAGATCACTCTCCTCATTCCACCCCTCACCATGTTTGCGCAAAGCATTTTTGTCTATTGTCAAATGCTCATGTCATGAAATACCCCAGCATTCTTTTTTGCAATACCGAAATCGTGCCGCGCCTCTTCGACGACAGAGTTTTCTGCTGACCGTGGTCGCATTCAACAGCTGCCTTCACAAACATGGTCTGTTCTATGCTGAGTTGTTTGGCGTAGCTCCTCCTTTCTGATTAGATTTGTCCAGAAAGCCTCTCGTTCCCCTCGATCGCCAATGTGCAGGACTGTGAGCTTCGAGAGAGCGGCTAGTTGCGAGTAGACACCGAAGCACTTCGGAGATGACATTGCTGGGATGGTTGATGACGGGATTTCTGGTAGACGGGGGTTTTTTTGCAGTAGGCTACAGTCCTTGTCCAGTCGACTGTCAGTCGACTGTGCTAGTGGATAGTAAAATGACCTTCGTCCTAGGCCTTTTAGCATTTCAGGCCGCGCCATCTCATCCACGATGGCCAACTTAATATAATTCAAGTTCCATGTCAGTCCACTGACCAAAGAGCAACCACGACTTATTTCTTTTAAGTCGGCGGAAGAATTGGTTGGCCGAAAACACTAAGTTGATGTCGAGATCTTGGAGACGATTCCAATTCTTACTTACTAGTGTTGGCAGTGCTGCTGACGGTGCGGGACACAGGAGGGGGCGTGGCCCATTATTGTTGAGCAACACATGGGTGCCTGCTATGGTTGTTGCTACAGTTGCGTGTGAGTCAAGGGTTTTATGATAATCAGTTCTATATTTTCAATGGTGAAAGTCAGTCTCCCAACATTTGAGAGATTATAACATTGGCTTCGTGAATGAGTTGGCGAGGTACAAAACGCCAGACGGAATGGAGCTGACCGCAAAAAAAAAAAAGTCGACCGGAAATGCTATCTATAACCCTTGTGGCAACACTATGAGCATATATTTCTTCTAACAGGGACGCCTTTGAATAGTCAGTGGCATATTCAAGACGGGAATTATGCGATGGGCGACGTGTTGTCGTTTCTAACTGTTATCGCTATTCGTGCTGACTCCAAAGAAATATGTGGTGCTTGGAATGTTTTCAATTGCTAAATCTTGTCTCGAGGTCGTCATGGACGAGACATCCGAGGTGAGAGCCCACCTAAAATATACGACGTTCATTCGTTGGCTGTAGTGCTGGCGTATTTCTGCGTTCTGTGCTTGTCTGTATTGGGCTTGAATGATGGCAAGTCATAGCGACTTATTGTAAACGATTGCTCCCGTGCCACACTCTACTAGTATTTTTGTCGAGGAAGAAGGTCATGTCTTGGATAACTACAGTTCATCACGATTCAAAACGTCTCCAAGCCACCCATTTGATCTCTCAGAAACTCGTTGGAGAGATCCCTCTGCACAACATTCGGGTGCACGCTGCCGACAATCCACTCAAGGCCTCGCCAGTGCTGAACGATCCACTTCAGTTCCGGGAGCTCCATTCTAGGCTGTATTCTTTCTACATCCAGGTCTCTTAATCTGTCGCGTGTCTAAAGTAAGCCGAGTCCACTATCCAGTTTCAGATCGAGTAAGAACTGGCGAGTGTATTGTCGCGTGCCATGGCCTAGACTAGGTACCGCTGTACGATTAGTAAGCGCCAAGACATGGCGCTCCTTACCTAGTAACTTGAAATATACCTCCGCTTACCTTGCACTCTTGCCACTGTACTCCTCCACCACCTCTATCCTGCCTCGCTTTGAAAAGGTCTCCTGCCTCGCTTTGAAAAGGTCTCCTGCCTCGCTTTGAAAAGGTCTCCTGCCTCATCTAAGCGTAGGTTCACGACAGCACGCATTCCCAATAACGCGCGGACTATCTGGTGGCGCTCCCTCCATAGCAAGCTGGCCACAGCACAAGTCCGCTGCATGTGTCAGGCCCCCTTCTGCCAGATATGCCCACGTCCAATCGAGGATGTGTCACACGCTCTTCCTCTGTCCATGAGCGTCCTGATGTCACTGACGCTGGTTATGCCATTTTTTTTTTTTTTGCGCGCTTACCCTAGCCCCTGAGAAAAAAAAAAATTGCATGGGATGTGGTTTATCACTCGCCGTTTATGCGTGTAAATCGCTCCCATAAATCTTCACATCAAAAATTGCTACTGCCTGCCCCTGGGCCCTGAGAAAATACTGTGCTGAATACGTGCATGATATCGCATCCTTCCAGCTGTGAGGAGCTGACGTCCAATGCAGGTGCGGCATTTATGCACACCCTCGCTTCTTGTCACTGATTGTCCAGTCGGGCTTGGAGCTCATCGACAATCCTATAAAAGATCCCCGCTGTGCCAAGCACTTTCCGACGCATTCTTCCTCACATCCAACAATTTCCCCCTACCCTTCAAAAACATGAGCGACTTCTCCATTTCCTCCAGGGGTATCCAACTCGTTGACGGCCACATCCTGACTGCCTTGTGCCGAACTGAGGATGGCGAATGGGTGGAATCCCGGCTTGACCTGAATACGTTTATTGGCAATGACGATGGTAAGGGATACATCTGTTGGTTGCTTACTCCGCCATTACCTTGAATCGCCCTTTTGCCACGCTGGACCTCTGAGAGCTGATATAATGCTTTTCCTTTTCTCTTGTTCGAAGGATATTTTCAATGGGATGGAGAAAACTTCAGTCATTCTGCTAAGAATATCAAACTTTGTTCTGACGAAGGCCAGTGCACGAGCATCGAGGCTTATCTGACAACAAGAGACGGGGAGGTCAAAAGCACTTCCATTCGCTTAGACGAGAGAGTCGGTAACGACAATGGACGGTTGGTGTATTATTGATGAAGAACTCGATCACGTTTCTAGCACTGCCAAGGGTAGCCAACATGGACTCTGCAACGATAAAATAAAACGAAAGTCTCGCTTGAGCAACAAGATCACTCTCCTCATTCCACCCTTCCCCATGTTTGCGCAAAGTATTTTTGTCTATTGTCAAATGCTCATGTCATGAAATACCCCAGCATTCTTTTGTGTAATACCGAAATCGTGCCGCGCCTCTTCAACGATAGAGTTTTCTGCTGACCGTGGTCGCATTCAACAGCTGCCCTCAAATGGTCTTCTATATGAGTTGCTTGGCGTAGCTCCTCCTTTCTTATTAGATTTGTCCAGAAAGTCTCTCGTTCCCCTCGATCGCCAATGTGTAGGACTGTGAGCTTCGAGAGCGCAGCTCGTTGCGAGTAGACACCGAAGTACCTCGGAGATGACATTTCTGGGAGTCGATCCATCCCGTAACGCAGACATCGAGTTCCTCGAGTTCGAGACACGTCCAGCGCTGTTGAGCCATCGCGACCGCGCTCACAGATGGTGCTGAAAATGGTCGCAAGCGACTGCAGTTTGCCAGTAGGTCTTGCGCTTCCACGGAAGCGACATATAAGCAATCCGACGGATCCAAAGCCTGAATCCACTGACTCTGCCATTCGATAAGAACTTTGGTTCCCTCGAAACCGAATAGCGTGTTGCTGGCGTTCAGTCTCATTAGTGACAGCAATAGGTTGATAGCTTTAGCAAAGTCGTTGTTCATAATCTTGGGATTAATCCGAGTTGAGAAAAAAAAAAAGTTGAGCGTGCCTGTTCTGGATTTCCAAGTCAAGTGCTCCATTGAGGGACAGAGCTGGAAACGTGGAAGCTGATGTTCGTTCGGGAGGTACGATCAATCCAGAACCAAGGTTTTCATCAACACAAAGTCCTTGGTCTCTGATTTGGACCTCTCGATCAGCATGGAATCAACCAAGCGTCAAGTTCTTACAGACACGATTAAACATTCGTCCCTCATAGTCAGAGACAATAACTGCTTCTAGCTCAATGACGCGCAGCTTGGGCATCTCCACCAGAAGATGCCAAACTTTGTCCAGAACGACGGGATCCTGTGTATCACGCGTCAAGGGATCGGTTTTACAGACGAATGTCCACAGCGATCCGGTGTTTTGTTCCAGTAGAAGTTTGACCTCTTTGTTGTATTGGGTGACCCTGAGGCACTGGAGCTGCCTGCATGAGGGCAAGAGCTGTTGCAGCATAGTGAACTCGCCGTAATATCGCGGTCGGCGGATATGATAGGCGTTCTGCTGGATTAGCGCGATTCTCGGATGCTGTCCTGTTTGACGTTTCTGGGGTAGTGGTCTCCATAGGTAGATGCATGGTTAGCCTCGGTAAATTTGGATCCAGGATGGTCGGAGGAGGAGTGTTAAATTGTGCCAAAGAGCGGGTTCAAAGTACGCGTGCCAAGATCTACTGCCAAGCTCGAACGACTCCAAATCATTGGACATCCAGTTTGAGCGCAGCAAACGTTGCACGTCAAGCTTAATGTTGGTCTCAAACACCCTTAGTGGACAACACTCCAGCAATGAAACGATTATGCCTTGCTCAGTACTCAGCCCCTCGGTTCGGATGATTACAGTGTGCAAATATCTGTAGTGTTGCATCTCCATAATGCTGTGCGTGGTGATCATAGCAGCCTGGCGTGTTGTCAGATTTAGGTACCGAAGGGGTGAATGATTCGAAGAGGTATAACATCCTTGTATGAAACGTCACATCCACGATGAGCTGGAGACCTTCCAGTACCGGGTAGTGCGTTGTAATCAGTCCCGAAAGTCGTGCAGCTTGCAGCTCCGTTATGTCCAATGGGGGGGGTGTAATACCCGAAGTTCAGGGCAGTGTATGGCAATAGAGGGCAGGAAGTATGCACTAGGGAGGTGGGCGAGATCTAGTTCTTGGACCTACCAGCGGTGGTATCGGTTCAATATTTCCTTCATCTGCCTCGGAGAGTGAAAGCCTTCTGTGCCCAACTCCAAAACTCAACTTTCTGAGGGATCGGCATTCATTCATGAGATGGTGCAGGTGTCTTACTGAGTGTGCACCAACAGAAAGCTCGATTGACAAGTCCTGAAGTTCAGGGGGCTGAGTGAGTGTGTCTGACAGAGGGCTATAATCCCCAGAGGCTCCGATCGCGTCAACATGAACCTCTTCAAGCCTGGGACTCCTCTGCAGGAGCGCCACTACAATGCCCATCCAATTTTCCGGATCAAGGGCCACCTGGTGGCCGGTGCCATCGCGAGAGTGCCTGTTCCGGAGTCGGAAGCAGCGCAGATTAACCGCTGTTGGTCCGAGGAACGCGACGGAGCGAACAGAGAGTGTTGTAAAGGATTGAATCCAGGGAGCGTACCTGTGGACATAGTTGGTGGCGTCGTCGCGCGTTTCTCTCACAACTGATGGAGTGAATTCCGAGACGGCCCTTGTGCGCCAGAGATGACGAGCAAAGTCGCGGTTCCAGGATCTGCTGACCTGGATGCATTGCAAGAAGTCGCGTCGGGCGAGTTGGAGCGCAATGCATGGAGATGAAGATGGTGAATGACATGATTCTCTTTGCGCAGATGATGATGAACGGGAGGGACAGATGATATTCGTTTGAGCACAGCAATGCAATTCCAGAGGCGGTGGAGGCCAGTGTGATCTGCAGGGAGATGTGCGTGCGCTCTCTGACCCACAGCTTGGATCGACATTATTGAAGCACGGCAAGAAACAGCAAAGCGCTCTACAACGCGTCTAGCTTCATCTACTGTTGTACAGCGCATGATAGTCCGGGTCCGAGAAGAAAGTCGAATTCAGAGGATGGCGAGATCAGGCCATGGGCCGCTTTTGCTTCATCATGGAAGAGGGAGGAGGGAGCCGTGAAGATGGATCAGACGAAAAGGTTATCCCGTGCAGATCGGACGATGATTGGCCAACGGCCTAATGGCGCCAGGCGCTTGACTCCCTTGCACAGTCAAGGCTTCAGGAAAACACGCTTTGCTCACAGGATACGCGAAGAAGAGGGGCAGAGGAGATAACGGGAGATATGCAGAGTCCATCTTTGAAAAAGATGGTCCGATGTGTCCATAGGCCATGCTGCAGCTGTCGCCATTGATCGGCGTTCCCCTGTTGCTGCTCTCCCAAAAGTGGCCTGACCAGGGCAATCTGTTCTCAGCCTCCGTAATTGCGTGTGCAATTAGCCACAAGATGCGAGGGACCCTCCCAGTGGGTTGGCTCATTTGCCACATAAAAGGAAGGCCTTGTCGCCCGTTGAACTGGTTCCTGCATCTCACCTCCTGTTTGCATCCATCCCATCACCACACTCTCACCTCCTACTCACAGCCATGACCAACAACACCGGTATGCCTCAACTGCTGCACTGTCTATGAATCGTGCATCGCTCTTTTTGGATTCCCAATCACTTTCAGGGCAGTGTCATATTTTCTCACACCTCGTTCTGCAATCCCACCATAGTCTACATTGCTGCCGTCGCGCGCACCCCCATCGGCTCATTCAACGGCTCCCTGGCTTCCTTCAGCGCCACCGAGCTCGGCTCTCTTGCCGTCAAGGGTACGTTGCAGGAGTGTTATTCGCACACGAAGCGTGATAATTGAAGTGCGCTGTCCGTTAATTTTGCTGATCTGATTTGGTGCTTTTCCTTACTCTCATTTGTTGACGGATAGGTGCCTTAAAGAAGGTCGACATTAAGCCTGAGCAGGTTGAGGAGATCTACTTCGGAAACGTTCTGTCTGCTGGACTCGGTAAGTTGTGCTCGTGGATAGGAAATAGGAATCAGCGCAGGGACGTGCTATTCTCTGTTGTACGATTGGTTCCTTTCCCCACAGTTTTATTGTTTTCTCTCGCCCAACAAATTTATCGGTCGTGAAAGGCGGATGTCAGTTTTGGGGATGAGTTTCATGAGGGCCATGGGAAGGAGGAATACGAAGGATCTGTTAAAATGCTACAGCTGAAAACAAGAAATGAGCTTGGCAAAAGATCAGAGAATACTGGGCCAAGTAACGTGCAATCACCGATCATCTCAGCTAATCTTTTGCTGTGTCGTTGTATCAATGACTTGTAGGCCAGAACCCTGCTAGACAGGTCGCCATCGGTGCCGGTCTCCCCAACACCATCGTCTCGACCACTGTCAACAAAGTCTGCGCCTCCTCCATGAAGGCTGTCATGCTTGCTGCCCAGACCATCCAGACTGGCCAGGCTGATGTAAGTAGTTAATACTTTTTTTCCATTCTTTTCGCCGAACAGAAAGGACACAATACTGATCTTCAGAAATCTTCACATCCAAACAGATCGTAATCGCAGCTGGCGGTGAATCGATGTCCAACGTCCCATACTACCTGCCCAAGATGCGCTTTGGCGCCAAGTACGGTCACCAAGAGGTCATTGACGGTGTCCAGAAGGATGGTCTCACCGATGTTTACAACAACTATGCCATGGGTGTTGCTGCTGATGAGACTGCCGAGGAGCACCAGATCTCGCGTGAAGAGCAGGACGACTATGCCATCAACTCTTACAAGCGCGCCCAGGCCGCCACTGAAGCTGGACTCTTCAAGGACGAGATTGTGCCTGTTGTCATTCCCGGCGCTCGTGGCAAGCCTGACACCGTTGTCTCCACCGACGATGAAGTCAAGAACGTATGTCGATACTTATCTTTTTGGATTCCCTTTTTTCGAGCCATCGTCACGCGTAAATTCTAACTTTCAAAATTTACCGTTCACCGCTGCGATCTACAGCTCAACGAGGCCAAACTCCGTGCTATGCGCCCTGCCTTCAAGTCCAACGGCGGCACGGTCACTGCACCCAACTCTTCGCCCATCTCTGACGGTGCCGTTGCCATTGTCTTGATCTCTGGAGAGAAAGCTCGTGAGCTTAACATCCCTGTCCTGGCTTTGATCCGTGGCTCTGCAGATGCCGAGCAGGACCCCTCTAGATTCACAACTGCTCCTTCTTTGGCTGTCCCTAAGGCCCTCAAGCGTGCCGGTCTCACAGCCGAACAGGTTGACTTTTACGAACTCAACGAGGCCTTCTCAGTCGTTGCATGTGCCAACATGAAGATTTTGGGACTGACCAGTGACAAGGTTAACGTGAACGGAGGCGCTGTTGCATTGGGACACCCTCTTGGCTGCTCCGGTGCCCGTGTCATCGCAACATTGGTTAGCGTTCTTCATCAGAAGAATGCGAAGATCGGCGTTGCCGGTATCTGCAACGGTGGTGGCGGAGCCTCAGCCGTTGTCATTGAGCGTGTCAGCGAAGACCATGCTAGGCTGTAAAAGGATAAGGATACATGAATAGAGTTATAGGGGAAAAATAATGGATACCACAACAGACGCAACTTACATACTCCCACCTCTTGTTTATATTTCATTAAAAGCTGCTGCGGTGAGATCGAACTTTTTGGAGTTCTAGATGTGCTTGTATGTGTAGTCAATGCGCGTTCATATAACTAAAGGATGCATGGCAGAGGTTCATGGTGGAGGGTGCACTGCCACCATCTCCTTGGCCCCTGATCAAAGTGCTTTTTTTTTGTGAAAAGGCCTGTGCATGGACTGGGCTCTTTGTCCTTCATTTTTCACTTTCTGTCACCTGCCACCTGCATCCCCATTTTATTTCTTCAAAACCTTCCCACCATGAAATCGAAGGGAAAGCCCACGTCAAAGCCTGCCGTTGTTCAATGCCCAATTCACGTCTATGAGATCACATACAACATCAGCATGTCCCTCTCCAAAAGGGATCTTGGTGCCTGCGTTCTCGTCTCCCACGCATGGGCCCACAGCTTTGTCCCTTTCCTATGGCAATCCATCACGACAAAACTACTGCCAACATCCAACCCTCTTTTAAAGCAGTCGTTGCGGCATCACGGAGCTCACATCCGGAACCTCATACTAGACTGTTCAGGAATGGCAAGAGCCAACGAACCAAGATCTCTTGTGTACGACAATATCTGGATCTGCTCGTTGACGAGACTGCATATTCAAACTGGAACGATATTTGAGCGCCCAGTGCTCAGTATTCTCACACGTAATCGTGAAACACTTCGAGAGTTGAGGTACGAGAGTAACAAGTTAGAGTGGCTACGAGGCCAGGCATTGCCAGAGCTGCCAAAGTTACAGGTATTGGAGTTGGGGAACTGGAGGTTGACAAAGGATAGGTTCCGGAAACTTTTGAAAGCAAAGTTCCCAAAATTGGAATCCGTTGGGTTGCGCGATGTGAAGATTTTGCCGGATGGAACCGTTGTTCCTGCAAAGGGTTGCTCGGAAATCGAAACGGCGGAGAATTTGTACATATCTTGGTGGAATAATAGCATGTCGTACGCACGGTTTAGAAGACTTAGAAGACTGGCGGTCGTAATCAGGAACGCGAATATGAGTGCAAATACACGAGTCGCTGTGCGGTCATTGCAGTCGTCGTCGCAACCACTGAGTGACGATGAGAAGCATGTAAAAGGGATCAAGCACTACTTGGCAGGTGCCAAGATATACCCTGTCCTTGACCTCTTCCCGAGGCTCCAGTCCATCTCGTTCCGGCCCGAACAGCAACCATCGATGTTTAGACATGGTTTCAGAACTTCTGAGAAAGAGGCTCTCTCACAGATGATCACATCGACCTGTCCGCTTCTAGAAACCCTTTCCATCGAGACCCATGCGCCTTTACCCGAACTATGGACAACAATTCTAGGATCAGTATCTCGACTAGTTCATTTCTCTATGGGAAACAACACCGGCTGTGATGTGAGCGTTGTTCGCGAAGTATTGTGGTCACATTTCGCGATACTGGAGACTGTTCAAGTTGACAATCTAAAAACTGCTCCAGCATCAGTGCTCCGATTCTTGGAAAAATGTCCGCGACTGAGACGGTGGACGTGCTCTGAGGCCGTCAAAGTTTCAGCGTGCGACCTCGTGGAGTCGTTGAGGAGAGGGTGGGCGTGTTGTGGGATAATGGAGGAAATGCAGTGGCCAGAAGGCATGGCTGGTTTCGGCAAACGCGATATTCGCGGGCTGTTGACAGAGCAGCAGCAGCAGATGCTCATAGATGACGATGACGACGATGAGGTGTACCAAGCCAAAGATGCAGCTAGTCCAGAAGGAATAGTGATGCAAGAGGTCCTGGCTCTGTTGTCCGAGACTCTGAGGTCCATGGGGCAGTTGCAATATATCAGTTTTGGCACCCACAAGTACAGAATGAAATAAAGCGACCATGATTTCATTGAGATGCTTTTTGCTACTAAAATTTTGTCCTTCATTTGCTCGCTTATCGCCGATTGTACAATCCCTCATATTCCGTGGCCCTGGCATTGTCTTGGCGCAACCGGTGAGAACCTCCACCAACTGCAGCACCACACTCAGGGCATTGCGATTCTTGCATGGCCATCCCGCACTCGCCAATCACATACTAGACGAACAATAGGAAATCAAATACAAGTTAGCAAAAGGTACACCTCTTTTTTTTTTTTTTTTGTTTCTTTCAAAAGGGTAAAATATTGAAGGGCGACTTACTGGGTGTCCGTTCGGGCATTGGTACCAATGGCCACTTCCTCGAAGCTCCTGATTCATGGCTCTGAACAGCTGAACCTTTTCATCATGCGACAGCGGCTCATAAATACCCAGACCTTTCGCAATTCTGATGGCTTTGTTCATCTTGACCTCCAACTCTGTCGCCCTTTTGAGGCACTCCTCTTTGACCTCCTTGAAACAGTTGTCTTCGATTTCCTTCAGCTCTTTCATAAAAAGTGTGGAGAGCTCATCTGTCTTTTTCAGTCTCTCAGCCTTTTCAGGATCTTCCTTCGGGAGCTCCTTCATTCCTAACCAGCTCGTTTCCTTGTAAAGCACGTCCATCTGGAGCAATCGGGCGTATGCGGCCTTTTTCTTGTATTGTCCTTTCAGCGCTGCTTCCTGTAGTTTGTTGACGTGGCCTCGAATGCAACGGATGAGGTCCTCGACAATCCAGTACCATCCTGAGGAGATTCCCACTTCGTTCAGGGCAATGATAGCCTGTGAATGAACGAGGATCAAAACGTTGGTTCGCTCGTGTAAGGAGTCGACATAAGCGTCGCCGCCATGTCCATCTCGGGGGAGACCACACTCCATAATGCAAGCTTGAACCAAATCCGAAGCAGTGCTTGTGTTATCGGGATCCTTAGTGGGATCAAATGTGGACGTCTTGATCCGATACAGATGCGAGACTGCTGCATCAAACAACCTCTTTGCGGGGGAATTAGTAGCCTTATTGTGGATGCCTGTAAAATCGCCGTAAGGTCCAATGACCGGTCGGAGTAACGTGCTCCACGCCGTTTCGTGGTCCTTGGGAACTTTGTAGACATCAGTAATTTTCTGAAAGTTGCTCGTAGGATAAGTAGCCCCTACATGCAGCATCGTTCCAAGGGTACGAGTCTCAATACTGGGTGGCTGTGGACACGCCTCTGGCGTTAACTTTTTAAGTGATGCTAAAAATACAGTCCGACCATCCTCAACTTTCACTTGAGCGACCGCAAGTGCCTGGACCGCGGCTTTCATACCCTTGCCGTGCTCCATCTCCTGCTTCTTTGTACGCTGTGCCAGCTGGGCGTATCTCACACGGCGTCCGTAACGCAGAATTCCGAGAATGGGCTTACGACAGAGGTGGCATGAGACTTGCGGCACTTGTTCTCCAGGCAGCTCCTTCAAACTGACGTACGTCACATCGCCTGTCTTCTTGTCAGTGTGTGACACGTAATACTGTGCAATTTCCATCATACCGTCCAAGCTTGACATTGTCAGTGCGTGACCACAGGAGGGGACCAAAATGGGATCGTCGTCAACGTCAACTTCACTGAGCGGCTGCTGCATGATAACATCCACAATATCGGCCATGGTTTCTGGATCCTTGCATTCAACGCAGAACTTGGACGGAGGACATTTCTCGCCGCAGACTGAAGGGCATCGATGACCACATTTGAGATCCTTTTCACAACGTTTGTTACATGGCAACCGGTCGCAGGGTGCGCCACATGGCATATTGCATTTTCCCTTGTGCTCGCATTCCCAGGTGCACTGTTCACAACAGGCTGCGCAAGCTTTATCACACAACTCGTGGCACCGAGAGTGAGCGCATGTGACCTCGCACTTGTGCGTGCATGGAGGACAGAGGGAGCCTTGGTGGCACGCAGTGCTGCATGCATGGCCACAAAAGTGATTCTTGCCGCATTTGGTTAGACACTTGCCATGATTGGTTCGAGGGATCTTGGCCGCTGGTGGATCTCCTTTCTTTTTGCCGCCTGACTTGGCGGACGATGATTTCTGGCAATCCGAACAAGAACGTGTGCAGTTGTGGCCACACTCAAGAGGAAGATCACAGGGCCGGTCGCAAGACACGGACGACGGATCCTTGTAGCAGTTCATGAGATGCTCGTGTTCGCAAGTCGGTAGCTTGTGGGTAACTTTGACCTTACAAACGATTTTCGAAGGATCCCGAGCCTGCCAACATGTTGGTCGTTCGAAGACGTGGCCGCAAGGGAGGACGAAAGGAGCTACAATTTCCATACAGTTTCCGCACTCCTCACCACATCGCTTGGGGCAGACATGGTTGCAGATGGGCTGGAGGCGAGGACATGGCTGGAAGCACTTTACCATAACATGCTCAAAGTCGTCAGGGTGACCTATGAGCGGCAATGCAAAGTGGAAATAGTCAATAAAAATTCATTTTCTGTTCCACCAATGCTCTCCTCAAAGCGACTTACAGCTAAGCGGACAGACATGTCCACAACGCATGTTGCGTCCGCAGGTTGCAGTGCACCCGCCATTCGGCGCAACGATTTTGAAAGCGTCTGCATTGTTAACGAAGTTCTCGATTTCTGGGTGGTTCTTGCAGCTGATCGGGAATCCATCGCCGACTCGGTCGAACCGTCGCAACTCATCGACGATCGTTGGCCATAGGCCGTTCTTAGCATTCTCCATGAGACTGGCGTTCCCGATCAGATACATGCCGTGTTGGGCGCGTGATAGTAGGACATTGGTGCGGTTTGGCGACTTGAGGAAACCAATAGAGCTGGATCCTAAGGATGCTCCATTTTCCTTGGCGTTGCTTCGCACTAACGAGATGATTACGATCTTCGCCTCTTCGCCCTAGTTGTATACATGAAAAACATATTTCAGTATCTGTCAAGAATAAAATCTCAACATGAGATCTGTGCTGACAAACTAAATCTTTTCTCCGAAGATACCTGGTAATTGTCGATTGTTCTTAAGGTGAGATGATTCTGTAAGGCCACCTTCTTGATGCCAACAGTCTCATTGACATTGCCCAATGTCTCATCTTGCTCCTTGTCTTGGTCATTCTTATCCAACTGTTCTTGATCTCGCTCATCAATCACCAGCATGAAGCTATTCTTCAGACAATCCCGCAGCTTGGAGAGCTGACCGAGATACGGCGTCAGGACTGCAATGTCACCAGGCTGGTCGTACCCGTTCTTGATCAGATAGTGGGCGAGTGCTTCAACCATCTTGACCTCAAAAGTGTTGGCATACGATTGCATTCCAAACTGGTCTTTGCTGTCCTCGGGATGGGCATGGTCCATGAAGTAAAGATTTGCCCTCATACCACCCACTGGAGGGTATTGTCGGACCCTTTCTCCATCTTCAAGGTCTGGATAGAGTGTGTTCCTTATCAAACTCGAGATTTCTGGCCGCATTCTCCTCTGAATTGTTAGATGTGACATCGGAAGAGGGTTCTTGGGATTGGTGACCAATCTTTCGAACAACGACTTGTCTAAGTTGAAGTTCTGTCCGATCCTAGAGTCAGATGACAGTTCGTAAGTCTCGATCTGAGGACGAAGTTGGAGATGGTCGCCAATCAGAATAAGATGCTGTGTCGAAACTGAAAGTGTCGCTAGAATGTGGGACTCTAGAACCTCTCCAGCCTCCTCGCAAATGATGATCTTGGGAGCAACTGCGCTGATAAGTGTCTGAAACTTGGCTGCACCGTTCGTAGTCATGCCAATAACAGAGGTCTCACGTAGGATACTGCGGCGGATGTCATCAAACGCGTTGTTTTTTATCTCTGCAAGCTTCTCGATCTGGACAAGACGATCAGCCATCATTTGCATCATGCTGCTTTGGACTTCGGGCTTCCAGGACTCGATCAAACGCATTCGTTCCCGCAAGGACATATGCCAAAGGTCATCGTCCAGTAATTGTAACGGCCTATCACCGCTTGGGATCAGTTGAAGGAAAGGCATTTGCTGTCGCGGCACGTTGTTGTTGTCGTCAACTTTGTTTTTGCCCTTGCCTTTGCTTTTGCCTTTGCCTTTGTCGCTGTCCACATTCGTATCTTCTTCTTCCACCTCTAAAGCACTGAATTGGTTGTCGCTGACCACTGCCTCTTTGTTTTTATGTGCCAGAGCAACTCGATTGTATTCCACCTTCCGCTTGATATCGGCTCCCGTAGCCCATTGAACATATGGGTGACCATCATCCTTATTATTCTTCTTTTGAGTCTGGAATCCGGTTTCATCCTCGCCATCCTCGTCTTGATCATGGCTCCTGATCTTTTCACGGAATTGTTCCCAGTGTCTTTCGTTGTGGCACATCAGGAAGGGGCTGACATATATCCAATCCATATAGCCACTTCGTAATGCCTTCTCGAGTCGTTCGATCTCTTTAGCGACCAGATCAGATTCATCATTTGCGGCTCGTAGAGCCTGTCGCACACTGAAAGGTCTGTCCCTAGACATTCTGAGGTTTTCCAAGTTGTAGTCCTCGAGTTTCTCTGACTTGGATCGAGCACCGACACGGACTATCTCTTTGATGCCCTCGTCTAAGAGATGCTCAAGGAACTGGTCGAGGGCGTGGTTTGTGTAGCAGATACAAAGGATAGGACCGCAATTCATGGCCTTGCGATTATGAAGCAGCACTCGCATCAGATCGACGCCAATTTTTGTCTTTCCGGTTCCCGGAGGCCTACCAGAGCAATGAATAAGATCTTAGACAAACTGAGCTATGGCCATGCGAATCTCACTCTTCACTCAAGCAGCAGCTCGCTATATAATTATTCATGCCAATAGTCCATGCCACTTACCCGCTGATGATTGCAACCTCTCGGCAAAGAGTCTCAACTAAAGCCTTCGCTTGTGTGCTATCCAGTGGTTTGTAGTTCGTGTCGTGGCTAGGCAACTGTAATAACTCCTCTGCCCGATGCATCGAATTTGGATCAAGGACATTAAGCTCCATTCGCAGGCCTTTGTGCAAGACAGACAAGTCGAACAAGAATCCTGGAGCGCGAGCATAGAATGGTGGATCAGCCTCACCCCCAGTTGCGGATCTGGCCTCCTCCTCCTCTTTGGTCGGTGCCAGATACTTTCCGAATGGGAGAGCCGCAGGAACGCATCTCTGGAGTGCTTTCAATATGGGCCTGTATGACTCGAAGAAACCACCCATAGTTTCAACCAAGAACCACTGAGGCTGGTCCTTGGTTTGCGTAGCAGAGTTAAGCATCATAAGATACAATTTTGGATCCGTTAAGGAGATGTGGATGTGCGCGGCACTATCATTTTTCGCGAGCGCCTCTACATCGCGCTTGGTGATCACGCCAAGCACCATGTCAAAGGGTGGGGTAGTAGCGCCTATTTCGACCTCGGTTTTCTCCACTCTCCTAGCAATGCAGACGAGGGCTCCTTGCATCAAACGGCGTCTAGACCTCTCCCAGAACTCGGTGCGTCGCTTGTGTGGCATACCAGCGATTTGAGCCGGCTGTGTAAAGGAGATCTCGATTGAACCTCCTGACTGCTTTTTGCAATCCATGCCTAAGAATACAACGCCACCATACACGTTCAAGCTGACGTTGTCGTCCAAATGCTTCTTAAGCTCCTTCTGCTTCAAAAGGTTGCCCTCTTTGTCTTTGGTTGTCCTCTCGAGTGCAACAAGAAACGCCATGACGCCTTTTCTAAGCGAGTCCATCATATCTTCTCTGTAAAGTCGAAAATGGATATCAAGCTGGCGTCTCCACCCAGGGGGCAGGAAATGAGGAGCGTCGAGGATGCCGTTCGAGGGCAGAAACGGTGGACGGGTGCAGGTGATCTCGGCTTGAGTAGGGAGAAGAGTGATCTCCGATATTTCATGGGCATCATTGTCGTGTCGTGGACCCTTTGGTGACAACTCGCCCGGTGGATCGTAGTAGTGGACAATATGAACCATATTTGGTCCACGACCTTTCTTCGAGTTCACAGGGACATCGAGGCAGACATTTGGATCAATCGGCTCGATGAGGGTGTCCTTGGCATCGGAGACGATCTGTTGGAGACGTGTCACCTCCCTGACCAATATCTGGTTGATAAATCGATTCTCATCAGTATCAGGAGTGACTTCAATGCACCTCAATTGCTGCTCATGGAGCTTCCGAACCACGTCTGCAATCTCGATCCTTGCATTTTGAATCCGTTTAATCAACTGATAGATCAGTCGAACGATTCCGAGCAAGGCACATTGCAGCGATGAAACCCGACAGATTGTCTGGTCCTCTCGCAGAAGTCTCAGAGCCCCCGAAGAGCGATCATCGAGAGAACCGCGATCCAGAACCTTATCCATACAATGTAAAACGCCATCCTCCAAAAATCGCTTGTAGTGCAGATAGACAGTCGAGTAGATGATTCCAGACTCGCTTGTCATTGTAGACTGACAAACTGCCTCGCGGGTAAGAATTCCGATAAAAGGCAGGATTACGTATTGGAAGGAGAGCACAGCCTTCTCATCTGCGGCGTCAATGTACATGGGCATTGTCATGATTTCCGTAAGACGAGCCCGTCCTGCGATTGATGCCAGGCTCGATAAGAGGCCAGAAGTGTCAACGCTGTGGTGGTTGGACAGGTTGAGGAGGCAGGAGTTTACAAATGAGCGGATCTGTCGCTGGCCGTTGAAGTTTGTGAAGTCCTCTTTTCGCAGAATATAGCTGGCGATATGCTGCGCACCCTCAGGTGCAGGTGAAGCGACGATGACATCGTCGGTGCCTTCACTGGCAATCTGAATTGTTTTCTCACGCTTGCCCACAATTTGAGCCTTTTGCTCATCTGTGATTCGCCCACTCCCTCGCCCTGCGCCACCACCACGACCTTCATGGCCACCGCGGAAACTTCTATTCCCGTGGTCGGACGATCCTCCTCGCTGTCCTCCCCTGCTGCCTCCTTGCCCTCCCCTGCTGCCTCCTTGTCCTCGCCCTCTTCCGCCTTGCCCATTTTTATTCGGACCGGTTGCCATAATTCTATCAAAAGCAACCGAATATTAGAAAAGGATGTTCCATAAAGAGGCTGGCAATCGTTGCCGCAAGTGTTGTAGTCGACAATGGAAGTACCCGAGAATATCTTGTTACGAATGGAAGGTCGAGTTTGCGTCAATGTCGAACGCGTGCTTTGTGTTGTTGTTGTGGGAGTTTTTTTTTTTTTTTTT
>MU617059.1:9180-24105 GCA_025201705.1 Dissophora ornata
TTTTTTTTTTTTTATTTTTTAATCCATATGCTGAAGTAGAACTCCCGCTTTTTTTTTGTACCAACACTTTTTCTCTTAATTTTATTTTTTCCACGCTGCGCTCTCTCCTCCTCCCCCTCTCTACACTTGTTAATCAAAGGCCCAGGGAATAATCACAAGAGTGAGAGAGAGAATGTGGATGTTTTTCTGGTTCCTGTTCGGTCTCCTCACCGGCCTGGCTTTTGCTCTTCCTACTTCTCCTGGCTCATCTCAAACCGCCCTTCTTCCCAAAGAGTAAGTCTTTTCAGCTCTTGTACCTGTACACACGTCAATCGAACGCTTCGACACCCACCCCTCCACTCACACACACACAATTGTCGTACAACAACCGTTACTACCTCCCTCTCTATTAGAGCCGAGCAGAATGCTGTTCAAGGACAGGGACACGATAGCGAAAACATAGCTCCCGCTCAAAAGAAGGACAAGCTTGTTGCAGGGACAACTCCACCTGAATCACAGAGCCAGAAGAGGAAGTCGTCCGAGGTTGCTGTTGGTGACCAGGGACATGCATCTACCTCCAACGCCACCACCAACACCAGCTCAAGTCGTGGTCTAAGAGTAGTCGAGTCAGACCCTCTATCTGCTGTCAATGTGAATAACAACAGCAACGGCAATAGAGAGACCAAACTTGCAAAGAAGCTAGCAGACGGGCGCAGGAGACTGAAGAGTCATCGGAGTAGTCTGCGCAATAGGGGCAGTCATGCCGCAGTGACGGATGCAAGAGTAGGGATCGCAAAGTCCGTCAGCATTAGCAATAATATGCATGATGACAGCAACCACAGCAAAGTAGAGGCAACTCCAGCTATACCGGGAACTACGCCCCAAGAGCTACCGGACCCAATACCCATGGACGCAGAGTCACGGTGGAGAGACCACCATTTGAAACGTCAGTGGGCCCAGTCATTGCTAATAGAGTCCATGGAGCCAGCGCTATCTCGACATCTTCGGCACGCTATAAAGTCCGTGCTTCATTCCACGAGTGTTGGGCCAGAGATAATGGACTTGAAGGCGGCCAGCTATGGGATGGGTCACTTGGATTCGCTGATGACACCTATTGTATTACCTCCAAGGACAGCATTCCCGGATGGAGAAGGAGGGACAGTAAGGTTGACGCAGCTTGGTAGCAGTGGACTTAGAGGCGCCGGTCTTGCAAGGTCGACGACAAGGTCGACGACAATGAATTCAATAAGGACGTCTACATCAGTATCCCAGCCACTAGAATCGTCATTGTCAGTGGTAGTGGAGTCGCCGAGGAGTGAGCTCTCTAGATCAGCCTCACTGCGTACAGATGCATCACACCCTGTGGCAGAGAACCACAGCAAGGGAGCTTCATCACCTACCACGACACATATCGTTGTACGAGGGTTCAGTTCGCCGTCAACAACAGCTATTGCAGGATCATCAAACACAGAAAAAGCTCAAGAGATGGAGGTCCTGCCGAATGTGCGCCATCGAGCCAGCTTCTCTTCACAGCCTAAGCCATTGGATGGGCAAGGAGACATCAATGTTGCTAACGCTCCGCAACCACCGCCAAAGAATATGGAGATCGGTCTCAGCAGATTCGGGTCGTCCAGCATCAATACACTGGAGGCACAAACTGTGGAGACCCTCAATAATGAGGAGCAGTTGCATCATCAATCACTACGGTCTCAGTCAAGGACGTCGCGTCTTTGGACCCGAGTCCGAAGAGTCGTTCAAGGTGATTTCAAATCGAACGACCATGACTCTCCGTCTAAGAATACAGTATACCTGACATCAGGGAGTGTTGCTGGGTCGGCAACAGCAGCAGCAGCTAGACCGACGTCGGAGACGCAATTGCTGTCGTCGTCGAGACCAATTTCGACATCCTCGACAGCATCCTCGAATCCGGCAATGCCGTCATTCAGCAGCAGCGCGTTAAGCCTATTGAGTGAAGATCAGATGTCGCCGCAGAGAGGCCCTACCAAGATCGTGACATCCCATCTCAAGACATCTTCGTCTACGGTATTCGAGACTCCTCCAGAGACAGTGGCCAGCTCCAGACACACATCTAGACCGACTTCTCCAACTTCTAGGCCAACGTCACCAACATCTAGACCCACTTCGCCGACATTTGGCTTCTTTCAGAACAATCTTCCGGGGCTTGCGCGTAGGTCCTTAATCAAGAGTCCAGTGGCCGCTGCAGAATTGACGGCTATAGAATCCAGCGTCAGTCAGTTCATGTTTTCTGATCAGCACCCACAGCAGCTGCATCACACGGGAGTTAACGGCAGCCTACAGAGCAACGACCATGACCACAATGACCAAAGAGCAGCGGAGTCACATCCGGACTTCAATGTGACGCCTAATGCGCTGGAGCGATCCACTTTAAAGAATGCTCTGCATTTGTCACGATCTAATGCAGTTGGGGCAAGTACAGCGGCGGCGATGCCAACAGCAATAGGGAACAACAGCAGCAACGGCAGCAATATCTCGGGCAGATCACGTTCGATCTCTGATGCACAGTATCGTCATCATCAATGGAAGTCTGATCGACAGCGTCAGCAGAGCGTCCAGGACCACAATAGCAAGGAGCTCCAGGATTACAATCAGTTCCAAACAGTACGCCAACAGAATTTCCAGGAGCTAAGAACGATATCTCCTTCAACTCATGCACAACAACAAAGCGACAAGAACCCTGTAAAGTCGCGACCTTCGCTGGATCGACAGACGCAGCAGACCCCACCTGCATCACCAATGCCTTCCAGAATCATCCCAAAGCGACTTTCAATATCGCCATTCCAACCAACTGACTCTGGGCCAGTTTCTCCGTCACAACTTTTGAGCGGCAGTAGCAACAACACTCCGCTCATGTCTTCAAAAGAAGAGCGACGCAAATCCGCCATCAGCTTCGGAGGTTACTTTTCAAACACTTCAGAAGCCGCTAGGAGGTCTAGGAACCAAATAATGGATCATTCGGTCATGGGATTGGAGTCAAATGCGAGGGGGGAGGTTATTCATTTGAGGAGGACGAGTTTTTTTGATAGACCTTCGTCGCCGCCGACAACAACTTCGACGTTGGCGTCTTTGACGTCGTTGTTGCAGATGGGGTTGCCATTGGGACCGAATTCGCCGCCGATATCACGATCGCCTAGTAATACTACGGTGAAGACGCTTGCCCAGGAGCAGCAGCAGCAACAATATAGACTTCAACATTCGCGACATGCGTCTGCGGTGAGCGTGGCCGCTGCAGAATCTGGGGATATGTCTCGACGACTGGCTATTGCTTCTTCCTCTCCCTCTAACAACGCTATCAAAGGCGCTGAAGCTGCTGCAGGATCTACAGCAGGCGGCGCAAGAGTAGCTGGTAATGCTCGTGAGGCCAAGAAGAAAGTGACCCCGCTCAAGATCACACCTCCGCTATTCACTGGAGTTTCAAGTGTACCCTCACCCGCTCCTCTCAGCACCTCAATCCCTCGATCTTTCTTGCCTTCTTCATTCCCTGGAGTGCCGATGCTGGACCGCCACTTCTTCAACGTGGATCAAGTCCACGAATGGAACATTCCTTCCTACGGCCGCGTGAAGTTCACTGACCACGCCCCGCTCGTCTTCCACGCCATCCGCGAGCGCTTCAACTACACCCTTGCAGACATGGACGAGGCTCTGTCGCAACCGATGACTGTCATGAAAACTCCTGGAAAATCTGACGCTGTCTTCTTTGCGTCCCATAACCACGGGAGGTTCTTGCTCAAGACACTTCGGAATGCAGAACCGGAAAATTTGAAGGGCTTTTTGAGTGATTATTTGGCGCACATCCAGAAGTATCCGAATACACTGCTGCCAAGATACCTGGGAATGTATACATTTGAGAGGCTCTCGGGGTCCAAGATCTCAGGCAACAGTACAGGAAATCGACAGTCAAGCGCCATGGATGGGATCTTGGGTGGCGATGACAAGGAGCATCAGTATGGATTTGGACTCTCAAGGGCGTTTTCATCAAAGACTGATGCCACTGCAGCACAACACCTACATCTGAACGGGACGCTCCTTTCAGGAAAGGACGACGGCTTACCGTCAAAGTTGGTGGTGGTCGTGTTGGCAAATGTGTTTGATACTCCAGAGGTCGTTCATGAGCGGTATGACTTTAAGGGGTCCAATGTTGGTCGGAGGACCTTGCCGGTGAATCGGGCGACACGCGAAAAATCGACGGTGGGGCAAGAGATGTTGCTACGACCACAGGAGCATTATTTCAGTAACTTTTTAGGTCAGCGTTCGACAGAGCCGGAACCAATAGCCGGGGATTTTATTAGAAGACGGGCCAGTTCTCGCAGAGCCGCAGATGATGATCGGGCATCGATTGCCACTACCGCTACTATGCCAAAATACGACCCGAGAGAGGAGCATAGCCATAGTCAAACTGGAGGCAGGACCTCGAGTACAGAAGATGGAAATGTAATCCCCCAAGCAGTTGTGGATAACATTGGTCATTTGACATTGAAGGAGATGGATTTCCAGAACCGAGTGTTTACGGGAGAGACTCGGCGGATTCATCTAGGAGAGTCGCGGCGGTCAGAGGTGCTATCACAGCTGGAAGAGGACACAGCGTTGCTGCGAAAGCATGACTTTATGGATTACAGGTACATGCTACAAACAATTTTTCAAGGGTTTGCGATCGATTGGAGTGGTTTTTACTAACAATATATATTTCTTCTTCGCGTTGTTTCGATAGCATGCTCGTAGGCATTCGTATCGTTCCCAAGGCACCACAGCCTGTCGAGCACTACGCCTCTCCTTCTTCTTCTTCGCAGTCTAGCAGGCGTGAATCTATTTCCTCGAGAGGCTCCGACGCTGATAACAGCAACCTCGACAGCGATGAAGAACGCTCCTCCATCAACGAAGGTAGTCCCCCAACCACACCTGATGCCGCCAAAATTGTCTTTGACCTTCCAAAGAGCGACTTAGCAGAAACCATGGATCGATTCTGGAAGATGATGAACCTTTCGCAAATCCTGAGCGAGGATCAACGTGTGTTTTGGAAAGAGTTGGGAGAGAAGGCGCAGGAGACTTGGAAAGACATTTATTCCTTTGGAGAGGGCATAGTCGTCAGTGGCAATAATGGCAACAGCAGCAGCAGCAGCAAGGTGGAGGCACTAAAGAGTAACCAAGGTCAAATGCCAGAGGTGGAACTTAGGCCCGTGCAGTCCAACCCGCAGACTAAAACGACCCGGAGAAAGGAGAAGCGAGGTGTCAGTGTGCGCGGGGACGGAGATGAAGAGGAAAACTACAATCTCGATTCATTTCAGACCGTTCGGTACAAGCCCCGCAGCTCTCCTGTTGTTAATACTAGTGCCGCTGAGATGGATGCTGACAGACCTCGTGAATCTCGATGCGAACCGCTTTCTGAAGTAGGAGTATACGGAAAACAGCGCCAACATCTGTATCAACAAAACACTAAATCGTCCTCCACTCCATTGACAGAATTCTCATATCAGAGTTCTCTCCCACTTCCAGAGCAAAGTCATTCAACTCCTTTGTCTCTCCATTCACACCACCACCAGAAGGAGCAGCAGCAGCAACAACCCATTATCTGGTCTCAAGGTGTGCCAAGCGAAGTTCTTCCCGACGGGTACGAGGCCATCTATTATTTTGGGCTTATCGACATCCTCCAAAAGTACAACCTCACCAAATGGCTCGAACGAAACATCAAGGGTGTCGGTGTCAACGTTCGTCTACTTGGCGCCTCCCCTACAACTCCTGCGCCACCACCCCTGACAACTGTTGGTGGCCCAAGTAGTGTTACGAACCACCCTGGTCGATCGACAGCGTCGTCTTCTTTTTCAGCTCCATCACTGTATCAACTACTGCCACAGGCTACAGCATCAGAGCCATCCCTGCCCTCCGTGGCTTTCGAATCACACAACAATATCAGCAACAACGGCAGTAGCAGCAACTTGCCTTTGAATCCCACACTCTCGGTACTATTAGAGGACTCTGGGTCAGGCAACAGTTCTAGCGAGAGGCTGTCAATCCCTTCCTCATTGACATCATCATCTGTTGGTCTGGCAGCTACGTCATCGTCGTCTGCACTGTCATCGATGAGGACCAGTCAGGAGGAGAGTACCCTATCTCCGCATCCGCCAGTAGAAGAAGCAAACAATGCAGTCAACAAACCGCGACTGAGCAGCTCTGCACCATTCTCGAAATCGATCGCGAGGTTGAGTCAGTACAGCCATTACAGTCACCACTCGAGCCAGCAGAGCTACCAGAGCCATCAAAGCCAGCATAGCCATCTTAGTGGCCGAAGCAGGGATTCAAGACTTTCGTTTGAGATTCGGGAAGGATCAGAGTCGCACCCCAAGCACCCCCAGCAGCAGGGTCATTCGGCCACTGGAAGCAACTTTTTGTCCGCTTCGCCTCCATCCTTGTTTTCTTCGCAGCACGCAGATATGAACCCACCACAACAGCAACAACAGAAACCACATCATGTCCATTATCAAATGCCGCAGCATGCCGAGGTGTCGGTCGAGGAACCTGGCAGATACGCCGAGCGTCTTGTCGAGTTTATCCGAGGTGTCATTGTCTAAACGTTGTAAAATATAATAAACACGCGTTTCTTTTATTCGTAAGCATATTACATTGGACAGATATGAATGAAGTCAGCGATGAATCCTGCCAGTTAGCGGAATGAGGTGAAGGCGGGCTTGCTGGGATTGATGTTGGACGACGCGTTCGATCCAAAAACATTGTTTGTCTGACCCTGCTGTTGCTGACCAAATCCACTAGCAGCAGCACCACCAAAGCCGCCCTGCCCACCAAATCCACCAGCATTTCCAAACCCACCACCACCGTTACCGCTAAACGATCCACCACTGTTGCCAGCAGCCGCTCCACCAAAACCCGTGTTGCCGCTACTACTAAAACCACCACCGCTTCCAAACGCTGAGCCCCCACTATTGTCGCCAAATCCTCCTCCAGTTCCGAACGGGCTTGAAGCGGCTGCACTCCCAAAAGCACTGCTACCGCCGCCGCTACCACCGAATCCACCGCCCTGACCTGTCTGCTGATCGAGTACGTTCGTGCCACTATTGGCGAGAGCTGCAAATGCATTCGAGCCAGTGCTTGCGAATGATCCAAAGTTTGATTGGGTCGTAAACGACTGCGGCTGGGGTTTCGCAAATCCTCCTCCGCCGAGCTGTGATGACTGTCCAAAGGCTGTTTGACCAAACCCAGTACCCGCACCAAGCTGCGAGGGCTGGCCAAAGGCTGTTCCTCCTCCAAGTACCGACGTTTGTCCGAAGCCAGTGCCACTGCCGAGGGTAGATGTTTGTCCAAAGCTAGCGCCACTGCTGAAGGTCGATGTTTGTCCAAAGCCACCGCCGAGGGTTGATGTCTGTCCAAAACCTGTGCCACCACCGAGGGTCGATGTTTGTCCAAAGCCAGTGGTCGGTGCTTGTACAAAGCCACTTCCTAGCTGAGAAGTCTGACCAAATCCAGTTCCTGATGCAGGTTGCGCCGTCTGGTTAAAACCGACGCCCCCTCCGAGCTGAGTGGCTGATCCGAATCCAGATCCTGCGTTCGTAGCAGCGCCTCCCAATGGCGAAGCCTGCGCAAATCCGCTTCCCAGCGTCGTCGACGACTGATTAAATGCAGAAGCAGTTGCAGTACTAGCAGGTGTAGTGCCACTTCCAAGCTGAGCTGTCTGCCCAAAGGCGCTTGATCCTCCTGATCCAAATCCACCACTAGAGCCCCATGCTGGCGCAGGCGTCAATGTTGATGATGCCGCAAAAGGCGAGGAAGTTGAGGTCGCCGAGGTTGAAGTCGCTGGCAAAGCAGAACCTAGGGTTCCGGCCATACCCCAGCCGCTAGCGCTTGTTGCTGCTGATACGGGGGCGAGGGATTCCCAGGAAGAAGTCGAGCTGGTGCCCCATGCTCCTGTTGCGGATTTGGACTCGGCCCCGGAAGTCTTGTCGCCTCCGAGCGACAAGTCAAACGATTCCAGACCACCTGCATCGCCGCTCTTGTTTAAGGAGGACTTTCCAAAACCGGCTATAGGTGAAAGCTTTGTCTCTCGGCTTCTGATCGCTGGAGAGCCGCTATTATCGTCAGAATCAATCTTGTCCTCAGAGTCCGTCGTGTCTGAATCTAACGAGTCCCTAGATTCTCTGCGAGCACGTGGTAACTTGACGAATGTTATGTCATCCTTTCCTGATTTCTTAGTAGATCCAAATGCTGGACCCGATCCAAAGGCTGGTGCTGCAAACGAGGATCCAGAAGTCGAAGTTGTACTTGGTAATGGTCCACTTCCTGCACTCCCCAGTTCCACCCTGTTGAAGTCAAGATCGGACTCCTCGATCGCTGGTGACTTCTCTATGAGGCTGAATGATCCGCTAGATGAAGCCAGCGACCGACCCTTCCCGCCCGACTTGGACAAGGGCGCGCTTGCGCCAGGGACTTGAACTGCAGTCAATGCAGACTCCTTGTCGCTATCGTCCTCACCCTGATATTCACCTTCCTGCTCTTCATCGTCTTCCTCTTCCTGTTCCTCTTCTTCTTCCTCCTCCTCCTCGTCTTCCTCATACTCATCATCCTCGCGGTATTGCTCATTATCCTCATCGGCCTCTGATTGATCATCGTCTTCTTGCTCAGTTTGCTCTTCTTCCTCCTCACCCTCGCTATCAGCAGTATCTTTTCCACGAACGTCCTGGGCTGTAGCATTAGACACAGGGGCGAGAGCAGGGGTCGTTGCTACCACGGGAGTTGAGACTGGAGTCAATTTAAGCGTAGGAGCAGAAGCGGCGGGGGGAAGAGTAGAGGGAAGTGGCGTGCCAAATGAAAATGGTGCTGGTGATCCAAACGTGTTCGTGCCAGTGGTGGTACCGACGAGGGGCTGAGGCTTTGCACTATCTACCGCATCTTTGGCTGCCTTGTTCACCGCAAGTTGCGCGAAGAAGTTGAAGCCTTGATTCCCAGTGCCTGTCGCCGCAGATGAGGCTACGACTGCGGACGGGGCTGGTTTAGTCGAATTACCGGGCGCTGGGAATCGGATTTCTGGGGCTGACCATGCGCTCTTGATAGTTTGCTCCTTCTTTTCCTCTTCCTTGACGGGAGTCTTGAGACCAACCTTGCTCACCGCTTCGACTTCCTCTTGCTGGCGCTCCTCATGCTGATCTTCGTAATCTCCTTCATCTTCTTCTGCTTGGTCGTCATCGCGCTGCTCAGTATCGCTGCCCCATGACTCGACTTCAGATTCCTCATCAATCTCATAAACGTGGCCATCGTGCTCATATTGTACCCGGCGGCCCTGAGACTCACGCTTCTCTTCTTCACCTCTTTCATCGTATTCTTCTTCCTGTTCCTCGTCATTGTCCTGATAATCCTCCTCGTATTGACCGTCTTGCTCATCTTCGTTACCGTCAGGTGCCTCCTGCTCGTTTCCTATCTGGCTGGGAATGGCATTCGCGAACTTAAACACTGGGGCCAGAGAAGCGTTTGCAGTATTGAATGCTGGAAGTGTCTCTGTCTTTGGGATCTGAAAGCCAGCAAAGGCTTTTGGCTGCTGTGAACTAGCTGTGGGGGTAGGGGTACCGAAATTGGACGGTGCAAGAGACTGAGGGGTGGCAATGAGAGAGGGCATATAGAATGTAGACCCAGAAAGTTGTGCCGGCCCAGACGATGGTGAAGGTGTCAATCCGGACCCTGGGGCAGAAAGTCCTCTCGAAGCAGTTTGTCCGAATAGAGTAGAGGGCTGGGCAGACCCAAACGATGCGGCAGTGAACACTGGGGCGGCAGTTGCTGGAGGACCAAACAACGAAGGCGCCGGTGATGGCGTTGTCCCCGACGTCATCCTAGCCGGCGTGATGGGTGTAGGCGCCACCAAAATATTTTCAATTTGGGACGGAATGACGGCTGAAAGACGCTTCTTGGTCTCTGAGCGACGCGGTTCTGATGCAGGTACAAACTGTGCTGTCTCTGCCCTAGGCAAGGCTGATAGGGGTTCGCCAGGCTTGGTCTGGGCTATGGTGTTTAAGATGGGTGGGGATGTGCGCTTGGTCGTAAATATATGTCGAAGCTGAAGAGCGATATTCTCCGCCAGGGTAGTTGGTTGCTGCTCAGTAGTCGAGTAAGCCTCTGAAAACCGGAAACTATTTCGTGGCCCTGCAGCAACCTGTGCGTTTACAGAGCGTGCGCTCTGCGCATAGTTGACTGTTGTGTTACGGGACGGAGCGATCGTGAGATGATCAAGTTGAGTCGAAAGGTCGTCCAAGTCAGACTGCCGTTGGATGAGGGTGGTGCTGATGTTTCGGATGGCGCGACGAATGCTGTCCAAAGTGGGTGCTTCTGTGTCGTAGCCCTGACGCAGCCGGTTAGCTTTCAGGTTCAATGATTCTACGTAGTCCTCCAATTCTCTCAAGCGGTTGTCAACATTCTATTTGTGGAACATGGAAATGGACGTGGTTATCAGTATTGGGTGTCATTATATAGTGGGGCTGGCTTGCAATCCTTGCCGCTGTTGCCATGATGTATGCTCGCACCTCAAATGACTTTTTAATCCGTGTCTGCTGACCGAGTTGCGCTGGGTTCAACTCGCTGGAAAGGACCATTTTTTGAAGGTTGGGGTCTTGACGGGCCTTAAGCAGCCTTCCGATTTCCTCCCTCTTTGTCGTGACTGTCGCAGAAATAACAGGATAGTTAATAACGTGGCACCAAGTATCCATCCCAACCTGGCTATAACACCAACTTCCATGTGAGCATACCTTTGATAAGGTCAGTTCGGAGCTGTGCAAAATCAGTCCGAACCATCTCCGCCATATCCTTCGTTTCCTTTGCATACTTGACGCGCCTTTCAGTAAGAATTAAAAAAAGGTCCAGCTCTCCAAACACATGCTCGCGAGCCTTAACCAGCGCCTCCGTTTCTCTGACATGTTCGTGTAGAGTCTCGAGCTCCTCCGTCATGGCCAGATACGTACTTTCGAGCTGCCTAGAAAGTGCATCCATTGCCACGCTCACTTTAGGTGCAGGAGCAGACGATTCCTCGTCTTCGCTCGCCTTGCGGTTGATCCTGATTGGTTGCACCTGCTCCTGGAGCATCTTCTGAATGACGCTAGGTTGTTGTTGCTGTTGTGGAGGCTGCGCTTTTGTAGGGACTGGTTTGCTCTGCTGGAAAGACGGATTCGGGTTCACCACAGGGTTGGGTGCAACCGATATGATCGGTGCATTAGAACCTGAGGACGGGGCGCCAGTGAAATGTGCTTTCGGAGCTGTAGTCGCCCCTGGAACGATAAAAGGTGACGTTGTTGCAGGTGGTGCTGCCTTGGCTAGAGAACCAAACGAAGGAGTGGGTTTGGCACTTGGAGTGGGCACCGCAGTGCTTGTGGTTGTCTTCGGTTTGGCAGCAGCCTGTGTCGCTTTCGGAAGGGAGTGTGATTTTGCCATTGCCGGACACGGCTGTCCACTTCTGGCCGTGTTCATATTGATGACATGATAGGCTGACAAAATGCCTTCCTGGTTATAGAAATACACGATCGGCACTGGTTGAACCTGTGGTCCATCTTCCTCGATGGGGGGTAATATTTCTGTGGAGGTACAGTCCAGAGCTGATCCCACGCAAACAGCATCCATTCCAGGAACTGTGGCTCTGTGCGTGTCCTCGAGGTCCCACTTTTCCCAACTTCCATCCGCTGCTCTCCCGATGACTCCGACGTCAGTTGATTGCTGGCTGGTCACGGTGATCAAGTCCTTGATGTTCTCACCCCTACATGTGTCAATAAAATCAACAGTTAAATGCCATTTCAAGAGAGGATGCAATCATGTTATCTAATAACTAGCTGACGCGACGGTTACCATGACTTTATGGAGGGAGTCAAAAAGTATGTTGTGCCTGCTTCCTCGCCTGGCATAGGGAAGCAGATGTCACCAAAGGTCAGATACTTTGGCTGAGATGGAATTTCCCTCGAGATTAAACACACGTTGAACTCCGGATCCCCACTCTCAGGTGGCGTGCAGTAAACGGCGACGAAAACTGCAGTTTCGAGCCAGGCGATAGCCACGACTATTCAGTTCCATCGAAACAAAATAATGTTACAAATCGGTAGGATGACTTATTTAAAAAGGTAAACCCGGTTTCCTGTAGATGGGTATACAACGTACCGTGATGGCCCTCGTTTTGAGGATTTGCTTTATGCTCCTTCTTTACTACACCCTCTGGATCGATTTGCTGGAGGATGCCAGCGTCCGTTCCACACATGATCTGTTTTCCTTTGGAGGACCATGCCATGGCCGTGTATTTTTTCTTATTGAGAGTCACCGTATTGTTGTCGCTTGTGTTGATCAGCTTGATCGTTCCATTTTTAAGTAAGACTGCCGCGAGTCCGTTTCTGTCGATGGCTGGGTTAGGTCGAATATCCAGAATCTCATCTCCCGCTGCAAACTCGGCATTTGGCGTTGCACCTTTGGGCTAGAGTTGTCGACAAAAAAACTCACAATTAACCTCGGCACAAACAATATGTGTGTTCATCTGTGTCTAATACTTACATTGGAACGGAGGTTTTCGACACTGTATAAACGAACTTCACCACCCGCCAAGGCAACAATTACAGTGAGTTCATCTGCAGACAGCCGAATGATGCGAAGGGCGTCTTTTGGGATGGCAACCCTGGTTTTAGCAGCAAGCTTGTTTTCAGAGTCAGGACTTCCATTTTCAAAGGCTGACCTCAAGGCAGAGAGTGTGTCGAAAATAAAACCTAGCAGATTGAAGCATCAGAGAGCGAGTTATAGGAAGGAACTGGTGTAGACCCAAATTTGATCACATATTCCGGAGTGTCTTACCATCGCTACTTCCGGCAACAAAGTATCCAAACTTGTTGGAGGTGACAAAGAGGTTCGCGTTCGCTGCAGCACCGGGCGCCACGGGCTTGTCTGCGAGAGATACATTCACTCCAGTACTAAGCTCTTGATATCGAAGATCCTGTTGGGTGCACGAAAGTGGAAAATGCGACAAGAAAAAAAAATGTTAGCCTCTTACTGTATTTCACAGCTCAACGCCCCTTACGAAATTACGCGGTATGTTTGTGATGCGATTGTACATGCCTCGAAGGACTTGTAGTCAATTTCCTCGAGAATCGGGTTGACGGCCATTATATCCTCAGCTTTGTGGGCAAGGCGTGGTAGAGACAGAGACAGAATGGGTTTCTGTTGACAGAAGAGTGTTGGCGCCAAAGCTCTCTCTCGCTGATTCTCGCTGATTCTCGTTAACGCCTGATCCGATGCTCTGTTTGAAATGAGAAATGGCAGGAGGAGCAAAAGAGAAGACACACGAAGGCGAAGCGTGTAACACGTTTCATGTATTTTCAATGGGATCACGCACCGCAAGCCTCCCGTTACCTCTCCAGCTTGAATAGCCCTTAAGAACATTCACGTGAGCCCCATCTTGTGGCCAATCTCAAGCCAGAATACCCTCTCTCATGGCTGGAATACGCTATCTCAAGCCATAATGCCCTCTGTTGTGGCCGGATTACCCTCTCCCAAGCCATAATGCCCTACCTCAAGGCATAATGCCCTCTCTCAAGCTGTAGTGCCTTTTCTCAAGCTGTAATACCTTCTCTCAAGGCATATCTCAAGGCAAAATGCCTTCTTTTGCGGCCAGAGTCCCTCTTTTATGGTCGGAATGACCTCTCTCAAGCCAGAATGCCCTCTCTTGAAGCCGGAATGCTCTCTCTTCAAAAGCAGAATTCAGTAGCTTTGGATTTTTCACCTTCACTGATGAATTGTTGTTGCAAAACTTAGTCCGTTCATTCGGATAATTAGTATTTGAGTCTGCTTCGAGCAAGCAATTGTCCGAACGCATCATCCGTTGGATTATCGCTGAACACCTCTAAGTCAGAATCCGTGCCAGAACGCGACGATCACCACCTTTTCCTATATCTAGTTGAATACGAATAGACCTCCGGGTCTTGAATCATATTACGTAGGGTGGTCTTGTGGAGCGGAAAGGCTTCATGAGGCTCCTGCTAATGTTAATTTCAAATATTGGAAGAGATAAATCCATTGCAGATGACTTTGTTTGAACGGGGTATTGTAAGTGGTAGAGTAGCGTTGTTGCTAACGGATTCAGCACCCTATCTTTCCTACACTACATCCTCATTATGCTCGAGATATGAAGGAAGGTGCTTGTCCCAACCGAAACAACTCTTGTCACTGTTGCATTGAATATCAGCACAAGGACACTAAATGGAAGAGTGCCAATCACGCGTGCCGTGTGCACCGTGATAAAAACTGTATTAATGCCCCATGTCGGTTTTACGAGATCAAAGTCATGGATATCATCAGATGTTCTTCGTCCTTAGACCTCCACCTTGAGGAAGAGTTTCGGAAAAGGCGGCAATCCTCGCGCGTTATAGCACGGATTCTGACTTGAGGGCGTTCAGCCATAATGCGACGGACGATAGCTTCGGGCAATTGGTTGAGAAGCAGGCTCAAATACCAGTTATCCGAATGAACGGTTTATCTCGCACAAATTTTAAAGCTTACCGAATTCAGCTTCTAACAGAGAGAGTATTTCCCCTTGGGAGAGAACATTCCGCCTTAAGAGAGGGCATTCCGCCTTGAGAGAGGGCATTACGCCTTGAGGTAAGGTATTCTGGCCATAAGAAAGGGCATTCTGCCTTGAGAGAGGACATTCTGCCTTGAGATAGGGCATTCTGCCTTGAGAGAGGGCATTCCGCCTTGAGAGAGGTCATTCTGGCTTGTGAGAGGGTATTCTGGCCTTAAGAGACGGCATTCTGCCTTGAGAGAGGGCATTCCGCCTTGTGAGAGGGTATTCCGGCCATGAAAGAGGTCATTCTGCCTAGAGAGAGGGTATTCTGGCCTTGAGAGAGGGTATTCTGGCCTTGAGAGAGGGCATTCTGCCTTGAGAGAGGGCATTCCGCCTTG